>JAAXYX010001135.1:0-26089 GCA_036851915.1 Ptenothrix huangshanensis
AACGAAAACGACGACGACACAGGCGGAGAATTTCGACCATCAATGGGTTGAGACCACATACAGAGGTGCTGTGTTTTGTGATCATTGTGGAAGCATGTTGCACGGTCTGACTAAGCAAGGGCTCAAATGCCAGTGTGGGTACTCGTTCATTATATTTATTATTATATCATATCATATCATCCCATCCATATAGTTTATAAGATAGCCCCTTTAGATCTACCCTGTATCTGTATGCTGTACACTGTACACTGTACACATGGATTCCTCGTACCTAGAGAGATCTCGTATTTAAGTACCTAGTTTGTTTGATTTGGTTTGTGGTTTTTGGTTCATACCAGACTGGTCTGGTCTGGCTGGTCTAGTCTGGTCTGGTCTGGTCCTGGCTGGGCTGATCACATTAGGTCAGATCTGTTCCGCATCAGCTCACAAAGTAAAATGGTCGCTTTTCGCCACAACACGCATAAATAAATTGCAGATAGAGGAGTCGTGTTAGAACTGATTTTATCTGTTTTATCAGTTGGCTTGGCACTGCACTGGTAAAAATCGGGTATCGATTCAGACCTAGACAAAAGAACCTGTAGCTTTTTTCCTTCGTACCATATGATGTCATGCATTCTTGGTAAAAACATTGAGCTCTTACATCCATTTAGTTTTACAAGGAGATGGAGAGCACTCCTTAAATCGTAGACTACTAATATCTGTAGTTTGAAAAAGATGGAATGGTACCGTTAAAATCATGTCTAAAAGGCTTGGTAAGTGGTTTTGATATGATAAATCCTATACTACAAATGTCACACTATATGTATGTAGTTTAGGATGCACCAGTTTGTATGGTGTTTCTTTTTATTTTATGTTTACTATACATTTTGACTTGATGTTTCATCTCCCTCTGAGGCACAGACATGTAGAATCCATCCCTGTGTACGGTGCGGTGGTGGTGGAGGGATGAGATAGCTATGTATGTATTGTACTTGTAGTTGCATAGGATCCAGGAAATTTTGAGTTTGAGCTGAAAGTTTTTGATGCAAGAAGCCAAACCAAAACCAAACCAAAACCAAGACAAGCCAAGCCAAGACAAGGGAAGCCAGCAAGTAAGATTTTTCCAGTTTGCTGTTATTACAGAGAGGATGGATGGAAGTGAAAGCAGACAAATGGGAATTACTCTCGTCTATGAAGCCCGTACATTACATGTACACTTTGGGTGTAACTTACCTACCTACATTCCAATTCCAAAGGAAATATAAGATGTGTAGTCACTTGTACTTGTTTCACCAGCGCAGCGTTGACTACAGTTCTNGTAAGATTTTTCCAGTTTGCTGTTATTACAGAGAGGATGGATGGAAGTGAAAGCAGACAAATGGGAATTACTCTCGTCTATGAAGCCCGTACATTACATGTACACTTTGGGTGTAACTTACCTACCTACATTCCAATTCCAAAGGAAATATAAGATGTGTAGTCACTTGTACTTGTTTCACCAGCGCAGCGTTGACTACAGTTCTCATTCAAGCACAGCACAGCGCACAGCTGCAAAATCTGTTCTTCTACTGTGATTTTTTCTCTTTCTTTATACATCCTCAACGAAGGGAAAATAGGATCGTATATTATTTTTGTGGACCAAAAAAGTCTGTCTAACCACCTATCCACATATACATACAGATATATGTAGGTAGTCTATACTCTAGGATATATATTCACCTACTTACATACATCCAAATCCAACCCTAGCATTACCTACGTACATGGTTCACAAGGAGAAGAAAAGAAATTTTCCACTCCTTTCCCTACGAATTTCATGCATTAGTGACTTTTATGGAAAAGTTATGAATTCATCTTTCTTAGCGACTTAGTGAGCAAATATTCACTCTTCTATACTCACAAAAAGCAAAGCATAGCAAAGTAAAGTAAAGCCAAGCCAAGCCAAGCCAAGCCAAGGAAAGCTACATAAGTAAAGCTAAACAAAGCAAAGCAATGCAATGCAATGCAATGTAATGCAATGGCTGGAATATATGGTGGAGTTATCGCACTTGTACTGGATTCTGTAAATCTGTAGCGTCCGCTTTGGTTTCGACCTCAGCCTCGACTTCGACTTCGACTTCCTCTTCGAACTCGAACTCGACTTCAGCTTACTTGCTTTCTTTATTTTTTTTCTTGCATCGCTTGCCCTTCCCTTCCAGATACATGGTAGTAGTTGTAATAGTAATAGTAATGGGAGTTGTACACACTACTCACTATCCATTCTTCTCGACTCACAGTCAGTCGTCTTTCGTTTTGTCCGTTTCATCAACTTGAAAATTTCTTCCGTATCGTTAACTAACTGATTGTGCTTTGTCAATAAAGAAGAGCAAACTTGAGTAGAGCCCAGCACTGATCGTGAGCCGGGAAACTGTTACTGTTTGAGTTCAATTTAATGTAAATGGTAATCTCAAACAGTTTTCCTTCAAAACCACCATGCCATATCATACCATACCAAACCATACCATTGCGTTGCATTGCAATTGCAGGGATAGTACAAGAGTGCCAGTACTTCCCTGTCTGTGCTACTTATTCTCATTTGCTTGATCTTTTTAAGTCCCTACCTATAACAGTAAAAAAAACATATACAACACAGCACACAATACTTACGTTAAGATTGTTCAATTTTAAATTTGTCGTTGATCCTTCAATTTTAATCCTTCCCAGTCAGTCAGTACTTTTATAGTGGACGACGGAGGATAGACGAAGACTCACAGAGGAAAATCCTATGTGAAGGTTTCAAATTCAATTTTCCCTACAACCTAGCGTTGTAGTGGAGAATGGTGGAAGCCAAAAGGAAATAGGTGAGTAGAGAACCATAGAAGCTAGAATAACGAGGGAAATCCGCCATTTCTGGATTCACTTTCTCCACTTTCATGCTCTCAACTTGCATCCTAGTCCTAGTACAGTGTCTATGTATGTATGTGCAATGCATACATATGTAGGCCTGGCCAAGGCTAGTGCTAGTACACAGAGACTCTCAGTGACTCAAGTTGAAAGGAAAGGAAAGGACGGAATGATCGTACTTCCGTACACTTTCTTCCTCGTTTCTTGCTCTTCCAGATTTGTCTGACTAGTGTGAGCCTTAGGCTGGGGAAGAAGTAGAGAAGCTGGAGCTGGAGCTGGAGCTGGAACAGGAGCTGGAACAGGAGCTGGATGTTGTACTAATGTGCGTAAATCTAAAAAGGTACTTACCGTTCCCGTATAATGAGCAGGTAACCACTGTAAGACTGTCTACGGAGAATCAGATGGGAAAGTGGAAACATTGAAAGAGGATTTTAGATCTCATGCTTACACGGACATATATCTATGTATATCTTTCACTCACACTGTACAATCTGTAGTTCAAATAGCAACTTTGAGGAGGGACTGGTTGTGGTGGTGCTGGTACTGGTACTGGTGGTGCTGATGCTATCCTTTCGTCCTCCCAAGGTAGTTCACAGGCACTATTAGGAAGCATATATAAATATATACACACATAGAGACAAGAAGCTTGTTTGGAATTGGAATGGAGAGAGGAGAGAAAGTAATTCAATATTGTACTACCCACTTGTTATAGCCCAGAAGCTAGAAGATTTGTCTGAATTTTCTACTTGGTTTTCCATACATTACCTTTGATTTTGAACTGAACCGAATTTGTTTTCTCCCTTCCTTTATTTCCGTCTCTGCTATATTCATTCGTAGGTATCAAATCTTGTAAATTCCACACGGAATCTAGCATCGGGAAATTCGAATTCGGAACACTTCTAGGGATAATTGATAAAGTGTCTCTCTTTCTGGTGGCCAAAATAAATCCTGTACAGCTTGTCGAGAGTCTCGCTGTGGTTCCTCGACTCTGATTCAGATTTTAGTTGTGAAACTTTTGAGTAATTGTAGTTGTAGCTGTTGGGGTAAGATTCCCAGTATAAATATCTATAAGTACAGACAGGTAGGTATAAAGTATAAAGAATCTTACGGAGGTAGAAGTAGAGTCCTCTCGGTATAGGTAACACATCGTGTATAGGTGATTGTATCGTATCGTATCGTATCTGGAAGTGATGCGGCTGTACCAAACGAAGACTATAGAACAAAAAAAATGGAGATGTACCTACCAAAGGTAAGTAGGTAGGTTCCAAGTGATAAGTTAGCGACACAGTACTCTAGGGGGAAAATGGAAATGGAGCTGGAGCAATAAGACAAGACGATGTCAGTGGAAAGGGGATTATCCTCTGCATGTCTGTCTGCCAGGCCAGGCCAGACCAGGCCATTCTATTCTATTCTCTTCTCTTCTCTTCTATTCTATTCCATTCCTAGCCAAGAAACACAGAACAGCCTGCAGTACGTGTTCTCGAACGGAGGGAAGAAGGAAAAAAAGATTTTATCCATCTTTCTTTTTCCGACATGCACAAGTATCTATCTCGTTCACTCCTTCAAATTAATCTGATGGCTTCCTTACCGTTCCCGTTCCCGTTCCCCTTGTCATTCGCACTGAAATAAATATAGGAGCTGGAACCTGCAAGTGTCGAAATCGGTAACGAGACCTGGGGCTATGGCCACTCCACTCTGACTCTTGGGTCAGTGGTATAGAAAAGCGTCTACCTGTACATAAATATGTATAGATACCTGCTATACCTACCTACCTACCTACAGTGTGAATTGGAAAGGAAGGCTGAGTGACTTGCAATTATCCAATATTATTCAACGATTTACCAACACCCGTCTTCCACGTATATATATGTAGGTATCTGTATGGTGGCGAAGCAAAGTGCGAATTAATTTGAGGAAGAGAGCAACGAAGCAGTAAATTGATTAAATATGGCAATAATTGCCATTGGTTGCATACTAATTGCTTCGAGGTGAGGAGAGAGTTGAATTGATATACCTAATAAAGGTGTGATGTGTAAGTGTAAGCTTGTGTGTAGGTTGATCATGTTCCGAAATCCTCTCTTACAACTCTTGTCCTGTCTTTGTCATCTCTACCTGTGCCTGTGAGTACCTATCTGCGGGAAGCTTGTCCAAGGATAAAGATGTAGCCAAGGTGTTCCGAATCTCACGTTACTTCTACTCACAAGGGTTTTACGTGCTAAAATGTGCGTTAAATGGCCAGTCGATTTTAGTCGACCAAAGGCAAAACTCTACGTAGAGAAAACGGAGTCTGGTATGTACCTACATTTGGTCCAAGAATACAAAAGGATTTGCTCAGGAGCTTTAGGTTCAGACCGATCTAAAAGCAAACCAAATTATTGGCATGATTAACCATAGCATCGTAAGCTATAGGAATGCGTACATAGTACTGGGTATATTGAATATGGTACATGCATACATACATACATATTGTGGACATTCAGTTGCCTCCAAAACGTAAGCGCACGAGTAAAAATTGCGAAAGAATTTGGACACAGGGAGCTGATGGAGGAGATGGAGATATAAATCCTTTTATTGTATTTGTATTTTAGTAGTTCGTACGTACTGTTCGTAGTACCTATGTATCTATGGAGGTAGCACTAATATCTGTAGGTGGAACGTAATGTTGTGAACTTTCTCCTATTCCTTATTTATGTGTTACTCTTCCAATTCTAGCATTACGTCAACGGTTTGGGAATTGAATGGACGTGCACAAATAATCTGTATCTGTAGAGGTTGTTGCATCTGTGGAGATAACCAGGATTCTCCTGTACTGGGGTAGGGTCTGTCGATTTCCAATGCCAACCTGTCTACCTACCCACTTACCTATGCACATAATATGTATATGCTCAGGTGCCCTATTCCCTGTGACCCTATGAACATGAAGGTAGTCGGAACCCTAAGGTAGGTCTATTATGTATGGGTAGCTACGTTGGATTGGCATTTTGGATTTGTGCTCTTGAAGTCATTGAATCGTTATGGTTAGGTAGGATTGACGGTAGACTGTACCTAGGTTGTTGTGTGTAGACTGCTAGTGGAAAAGTAGGTCCACAAATCAATTGGAAAGTTCTGGTTCTGGATGAATAGGAAGGGTGCCAGAGTACACTCGTACTAGTTGTTGATGTTGAGGTCAGAGCTCCGGTTGTGAGAATAAATTTAGTAAGGAAATTTTTGGCGAGAGTAAAGGAGTCGAAGAGCTAACAAGCGGAAGGAGTAAGACGAAAACATTCAAAGTGATGTAGACAAATTACAAATAAATTCAAAGCTTTCAAATTAATCTTGTGTTGTAGACGAAAGAAAAGGGTATTATGCAGGTTCCCCCTCCCCCTTGACAACATGTCTAGCGTCCTCTTCTCTTTTGTAGTGTCAAGTCGAGTGGTTGAGCTGAAATGTAGTTCGCTGTTTGTTCGAGCAACGGAACAAGTAGGAAACACGACCACTTCGTACTTAAGTAGCAATAGCAAGTGGAACCACCAACCAAATTCAAGTGAAGTTAAGAAGTTACAAAGTCTATTGTAGTTACGCATATGATTCCAACTCTACCAACGTACCTACCTACCTACACTTAGTATGTATTTATATTTATATTTCCTCCACACAATCCTCAGTCCTTGTCCAAATCCTATCTGTAGCCCAGTGTTAGGACGGGGAGAAGTCAAATGCTTTTCGGATTCAAGCACTTGCTCAAAAAGTCAATTTTAAATGTTCACACTAGCTGTAGCTGTAAACCCGATCGTCCTCAGTTTTTCGCAGATTTTCTGTATTGTATTTCTATATTAGTAGATACAGAGATTTAGCTAAAATTATTTAAGATAGAGATGAAACTTTATTATTTTGAAAATTTTGAAATAGAAAGCATCTCAAACACATCCACAATTAATCTAATCGTAAATACTCGTAGACTTTTCACGTTTTAGATACGCCGGTTTGTGCGGTGTATGTAAATACTCTCTTCCAGGACCATTTTGACCAGCCAGCATTTAGTTTTCTCACTGGATTAAATCTGAGGCAATCAATACAGAATTACAGTACAATCTCCACTGCTCATCCCACCAAATTTTCTACCAAGTAGTAAAAGAGCTAAACCGTTATAAAAATGTAACCGCTTAAATTCTTATGACCACATAGTCGTCGCATAGGGTTTTATTATACAGATTACATGTGTATGCAAAAGCATAGGCTGAGGATAAGATGCTTTAATGTCTATGTATATGGATTGGAGGATGAGTACGTATTTTGTATGTCTTGATGTCCTCCTTGTTGTCGTCAGAGTTGCTCTGTGTATATATGTGTCAAGTCAATACAGTTTAGTTAAGTATATCACCGATATCTTCAGTGTGCATGTGTACAAGTCATCGTCACCGTAATAGGAGTCTTTTGACGTCCAAGGAGTGAGTGAGTGTGTGTGTGACTTTTTGGTTCTTTCTTTCCGCTTATGCTCATCTTCCATGTTTGTGTGTATGTGAATTGGATGGTGATCTGACTTCCTTTCCTCCATTCATCCTACATTTTCATACAAGTATAGCCTTCCTTTGTACACATACATAATACAGTTGTGTCTGATTCCTTGGGCAAATACTTATGGAGCAGTTGTACAGATACTTGTATTCTTGCTTTCTCGTCCTCGTCCTCGTCCTAGTCTCACTACTACATACCTACATACATAGCAGTAGTGAGACTGTTAGGGTAATGCAATGGTACTAAAAAATTTCGTTCCATTTTTGAAACACCTCCTCTTTTCTCGTGTTCCTTGTAATCCAATTCGAATTGCATGTAAGAAACATGGACCAGTTTTTTTTCTTCTTGGAGGTTTTCCTCAGAGAAAAAATTTCGACTTCCTATAGTATGTAAGTAGGTAGGTAGTTGTTGCCAGCTGGATGCTGGATACTGGATGCTGGAAGCTGGATGCTGGTGCTGGTGCTGGATGCTAGATGGTGGATTGAAGCTTAGCAATACAAATTTTTATAGACACGAAGCCGAGGGAATATTGGGAGGTGGTGAGTGTATTGTACAGTGTATTACTATTATGTGTATAGATAGATACAGACGGTTGCACTCGTCGGATGAATATGGAATCGGAGGATACATACATAGGTAGTTATACAAGAATAGGTCTAGAGTCGAAATATAAAACCTAAATCAAGCTAGTGTACATTATCATAAGCTAGAAAGATTTCCGTTCTGCTTGCATTATTCGACTTTGAGTCTCGTCTTCTGGTCGATATAATCTGGCGGCTCACATGCACAGTTTGCTACACAGAGAAAGCTATACCCAGAGACCAAAACCAAAACCAAGCCAGACCATCTTTTCCGAGTCTATGTGGGTACCTTCTATTCTGAGAGTGAGTGAGCGCCGCTGTAACCATTATCTATCTTTCTCTCTCTCCCTGTGTACGTGTATGTAGGAACGAAAGAGAGAGAGAGAGAGAGAGAGAGTGAGTGTGTCCTCCACATCTACATGTAAGAGAGCTCCCATTCCAATATGCCAGTGCATCCATGCTTGTTACCCTATGGCTGTGCTACTCCTTTGTTATTTGTGTTACTGTATGAAGGAGGCATACAGTAGAGAGAAGCAACCCCAAATATTGAGCTATGACTATGACTACGGCTACGACTACGAATACGACTACGACTATGACTATGGATGTGGCATGGCGTTCCATCCAGCCACTTATTGTGGGCTGTAGTTACCTTCTTCTCAGCAATTCAATATTCTCCGAGTTCCTTTTTTCTTGACAGCCGTTTCAATATGATAGGACCCACAAGGAAGATTGAAGGATCCTCAACTACTGTCAATTTTAATAAAAAACGACATTCCACCAGTTCCTTGGGACCCAAGTCATTGCTTTCACTCTACTTTTAAATGTTCACTGAAACTTTGATTTTTTCCCCTAGTCCTTCTTCATAGTGGAAATTCAGAGGAGGATGCGACATCACATCACAGCATAGTACAGTACAGTACAGTAACCCTGGCAAAGCACAGCTTATGTATAGTTACATAGAACGGCATCGTAAAGTAGGAGGTACTGTCTACTATATTACCCACAGCAAGAACGACTATGATAACCCTAATCGCTTTTTTCCTACTTTTTTTTCCTTTTGACTCTCTTTTCTAAGAGACTGCACGGACTTTTAGAACATTATATAAATCATTAAAGTTTACGGAACAACTAATCTTTAGAATTCCCTCATAATAGTACTCACGGCTAAGGTTGACTTCATTTACGTATTCTATTAAATTGATACACGGACTCAAATTTTAGCCACTTAGGGACTTGATAAGTTTACGTATTTTTGTATTTACTCAGCAGACTGAGGAGCGGGAGAGTAAAGCTACCTACACTAGTAGTGTTTTCTATTATGGTTCCAGGTAGAGATTTAGTAGTGTATTAGTTCCTTTGTAGCCCGAGTAGGAATGTAGGAATAGGAAGGTGTTTTACAAAGGTATGGGAGGAAAATCGAACTAGGATCCTATAGTACTAGTTTACTTTGGTAGTAAGTCTCAAGTTTTTTCTTCCTTCTGATCACAGCTTTGATACATCTATGCTATGTATAATGCATACTATGTATACAGAGAACCTTACTTTTAGGTATTTCGTATTTCGCATTTAAAAAAAGTTGTGCGGCTTTTTCATTCGAGATTTGGCATCTGTGACACTTGGTGTACATGTGTAGTAAGGTAGTGGGTTTATCGTTCTCTGAATTCGACTTAATCCCACATATGAATGTATACTTACCTCTGTATTATCTGCTTAGAAACGACTATCCAGTTTTAATTGATTATTCAGTCGAATCTGGCTTGGTTTGGTTTGGCTTTACAGTGGAGGATTACTTGAGCAGATCTGTTTTTGTTTAGTGTGTAAAAGTTGAATTTCAGGATCAATCGTTATCCCCATCCACGCAGTTGGTTGCTCCTCGAAATCCTCTGTGTGTTTGTTTGTGTGTGTGTGTAACTATAGAATAGCAACTCTGAAACTCTGATCGCGAGTTCCGGTCCCATCTTTATTTTCGAAGGAAGCAGGTTAACGAGAAGCATGGGGAATAAACATTTGCTTTGCGAAGTGTTCGCCTTCCCCAGATACCATCTTCAAAAAGATGCTTGCACTTCCAATAACAACGACAATGTTGGTTCTTACCGCTACTTTCCCGGCCGCTCTACAGATATGCATGTATGTATGTATGAGCATTTTGACGGGAATCCAACGCCATTTGGTCAATCACATTTAATGGATCAGCATTTTAGCTACTTTGTAAAGGCAACATTTAAATCTTTCTTGGGGTGAAGTTGAAATGGGCAGTGGCAGTGGCAGCGGCAGCCGTACTGGAAATCACGATTCAAAAATTATTTTTTTCCAGCACTCACCATCAGCTTATCGTTGGCTCAGTTGAATTCAGTGCAGTACACTCAGTGATGGTGATGGTGATCGATAACTCTCTCATGGCTTATCGTTTTTAAAATGACTTGTTACACATTGACGTGGCATGCTGACTAGGATTACGTACGAGTACGAGTACGAATACGAATACGAGTACGAGTACGAGTGCGACTACCGTTCTCAGTCGCCGTTTTGCTTATGGTTGTGCACATAAATCTTAAATGAAAAACTGAGCTGGTGACACACACATGCATATGTACGTACCTATAAGTACGAGTCTCCCGATGTTGGCACACCAAGCCAAGCCAAGCCAAGCCAAGCATTTAGAACGGTAGTTCTCATCAGGTTCTTTTTGTCTTATCGCCATCGTCATCGCATCGCTCTCAATCTGCTGGGATAGTAAAATATTGGTGTTGACTCTTGACGTTGCGCTGGGAAGAAAGGAAAAGGGAAGACAGGGATATGTAGGAAGAGGATGGAAGGAATGGATGGAAAGGGAAGGGAGAATGAGCCTTAGTATATAGGTACATATGTTATAAATGTAGGTACGTACCAACCTTCTATATCCCTACCTATGTATGTATGCAGTCAAGATGGGCGGATTGTTTTATATGCCCTGGTTGGTAAATCTGTTTCAGTTGACGGACGAAGAAATTTTAAGCTGCTCTGCTTCTTCTTCCATCCGAGATTTATGTACGAATTGGTTTGTCAGGATCCAGTACCACAGGCTGAATTTTGTCATTAAAGAAGTCCAAATTTAATGTTGATGGGAAATGAGGTTGTGAGTTTCGACGTGTGCAATCCGTCCAACCGCTCTCCTAGTCGTTGTCGCCATAATCGTCGTCACCAGATTGGAGAGCACTGTTGCGTACCTTAATTGAATATGCTCCTTACTTCATACTTTATTCCTGTTTCTCGATCAATTCTTAGTTGAGCACAAAATCCCTTCAGAATCTATGGACTTTGCTCCAGACTCCAGAATGAATTTCCTTTTTTGCTCCTTTATATTGTCAGATTCTACTTAGTGCATGCATATGTACTACATATTAGTATTCTGCATTTGATTGCTGTACAGAACAAGAACAAGGGAAGTTGTCGAGCTATGTGTGCTTGACAAAGCATAAGCATAGAATGGTTGCAATTGAAAGCATTGCATCAGAAAATACGCCTCGGTAGGTAGGCAATTTAGATAGACATGGACACGTAGGTATAGGCATAGGCACTTCCTACAGGTATAGATATATGTAGATAGTAGATACCTACCTACTTATATATATGTATCAATTCTGAGCCGATCTTGCTGGAAGGAAATCGTTTTAAAATGTATGGTCGAGTGAAGTTGTTCCGTTATTTTGAATTTTAAGACAATCATTAGTGCTTGGTCATGGATTTGCCCGGAATGATAATTTGTTACAGTTTGGAATTTAAATTCCCATGAGATAATTAATGAAAGCATACAGGACGAAGTAATTAATGTGACATTCACCATGTCTATGTCACCTTGTGGATTGTAGAGAAGAGCAAGTTTAGTCAACTCTACTCCAGTCGACTCTAACCTAGGCAATTATAGAGACCTATCCCAGGGAAATTAAAATTCAAAGCGCACCTCAAGCTAGGTGTGATCCCACTCAAAGAATATAGGGAGCAATTTGCAATTTAATTTAAAAACTTTCTCTCCTACCTCATCCCCTTATGGCGTCAGCTCAAATTAATAATACAAAAATTTTCATTGGTATTCTGTTGCATCGCTCTACCATCCTCCTTCTCCCTCCTTACTTCGTCTTCCTCCTCGTCTTCCTCCTCATCCTGCTCTGTCTCTCACTTTCTCACTCACTTTATTAACACCCTAAATATTTAAATCTGAATTCAGTAGAACGAGAAAATCCTTATTTTATCGTTTCTCAGGCATTTTCCCATTGTATGAGCACACTACTGGCGATTAAGTGGTGGACCACTCGTCCCCTGCCAATTCGTACCCTGAATTCTCGTCTCCAAATTATTTCTTTGTTCATCAAGGTTTTGTTTAGTATACCTACTTTATTAATAATATTTTAATAATTATAAGAAACCAGGGTACAAATTGGCAGGGTACGAACGGGAAGGGGACGAGTGGTCAGGGTACGCCTTGGGTGGTAAATCCTTCTCAATTCCTCCTAACTACATACATACTTGAAGAGGATTCAACTTGATAAGTTTTCCTCTCAAGTTCCTCTTCTTCCTTCCCAAACCTTATGTCGTTTCGTTTCCCTCCTGATAGTAACGTCGTGGTGACGGCGATGGATACTGTGTATAGGTATAAATGTGAAGATTCTACGACTACGAGTTTTAATAATGCCTTATGACGATAACCAAAATTTCGTAGTCGTAAACAATTATTAGGATATTTTTAAAGTCTACTTTGGCTAATGAAATAAGAACCTACCTACCTACCAACTTATATGTACATAGTCTTTTTATATAATTATACTAGTAATAATTATTTAAAGTAGGACGCAGGTACAGATCCTATTATGATGTTCTGATGCAATCACTCCTACTTGTCACTGTCCTTGGTTTTTTATATCTTTGCGTCCACTTAGTTTTTAGCTAACCTAATTATGTACATGTAGGGAAAAGTACATAGGTAAGTGATTAAGTTTGAGTAACAATTTTCGTCGGTTGATAAACACTGGTTTGTTCCCTGTCGTTTAGTTTTAACTTTCCGGTTTCTATTACAATTGGTCTTGAAGTTGATGGCTGAGTGGCTGAGTCTGGTACATTAGGTGCAGTGCTAAGTGTAAGTATGGGAGTCTAAGTGTAAGCGAATAAGAGCTTCTAGAAACTTGATAATATGATGTGATTTTCTATGGAGAATAAATGAGGAAGATCCCAACTAACAATACTGAGCCCGTAAGCAAGAGACCATCTTTTTTCCAAACCACAGTAATGAGGTTATGGGCAGCCAAAGTCGACGTCAGTATCATTGTACATATAGATGTAGTGTTAAAGCTACACATATTCCACGCTTATATGTATCTATGTGTATACCGGCATAGAGTCGAGTCGCAAAGTTATATTATAATGGAATATGTGATTGCAAGCAATGATGACTTCCTCAAGTCTGAGTAGAATCTCTGTGGTACTTTACTTTTGTGTGGAATTTTCCCTGGCTCCCGCATCACTTGGATTTGGACTTGAGTCTTGACTTGACTTGGCTTGGCTTGACTTGGTTTGGTTTGGTTTGACTTGGTTTGGCTTGGTTTGGTTTGGCTTGGCTAAGCTTGACTTCATTTGGTCGTCATCGTGGTCTTGAATGTCTTCTATGTATGTTCGTAGGTTTGTACATATGCATGTAAATGCGCTCAGTGATTCTAGAGCATGTTGTCGAATGATTCAAAAATTGAAAACCATGTGCGTATAATGCGACGCTCAGTGACTCTCAATGAGTGGTATCTAGAAAATTGAAGATTCGAAAGAGCATACTAGAGAGTATCTAGGCGGGATGATTTCGTAGAAGAAATCAACTGCCTACATCTTGTACTAATGTTAGTTGACTTGAAACTTAATATATTAACTTTCACCATTACCTTCATGATTATGCTTTACATTCATATCCTTTTTTGGGTATATAGATTTGTGCTATGCTCAGAAAGAAACCTACTCATGTTAATATTTCTGCATTACCTATACCTTGTAGCTATATGTACAGGACAGATCTCGTCGATTTGATGGGAATGCGAAGCATTACCATGAAAATATAAATGTGTAGTTCCTTTCTCTGTATGCTGTATGTATATATGTACATTGGGAAGGCATGAGTGGTGTAGAGTCGAGTCTGATGATGAGAGACACCAACAGTGTAGCTGTATTATGGTATGGTGGTATGGCATAATATCTGTGTCAGTATAGTAGGTGTGTTCCAGCTTGGGAATTGCACAGACTCACTATTACTATTAAATCGACACGAGACATATTTGGTTGTAAAAGTGGAGGACAGAGGTTTAAATACGAACCACGAGTAAAAAGCTTTCGTTTTACATTTGCATTTTTTCTTGTGAGCATCAGCATTATAGTAAGCAAAAGCAAAAGGTATACTGTAAAAACTAAAGAATCTTAATTCTTAAAGCAGGAAAAAAATCTAGAAATGCATGAAAAATGAACACAATTAGTGTGTGTCTTAATTGCATAAAAAACTGTTCCGATTTTTTGTAGGTTGTATGTAGGTAATTTATTAAGATTTAGTGTTATTCACCAACGAATAAATTCAAAAGCAAGTAGACACTGTAAAAACTAAACATTGTATAAACAGGAAAAAATTCGTTAAGACGCATTGAAGAAGTGGGCACTTGGGCTGTGAGATTTTTACAGTGTATGTTCCTACATTCTGCATGTCCGTGCCAATGCAATGGTAAGAGTCTGATAAGATGGTGCAATAAGAACCAGACCTTCCTACTTGTACACAAGTACAAGCAAAGGCAGAGAGCGAAAGTAAGAGTAAGAGTAAAAGTAAAAGTAAGTGTGTGTAGGTATACCTAGAGAGAAATACTTTGTACTTGCATTCCATGTAATTATAGTGGCATGGGAGAAGACAAGTCTTTTCGTCTTGCGTATTGTGATTGTGATATGGTCGTATTTTGAGAATTCTCATCCTTGAATCGCTTCTGTTCTGTGTTAAGTTTGGGTCGGGATAGAAAATGTCATTGAGCTTAAGGAAGCTCTTGCTCACTGTATCTGTCTCTTTTCTTGCATGTATATAAACAGGACTATGACTATTACTACTGTATATGGAATAGAAAGGAAGGGAGTTGGAGTGGAGTTGTTACATAAATACATCTATAGCGACAGGAGGTGCTGCTATTTGACGATGACTGCTGCACCAACAAATTCATGACCATACGCTCACTTCTATTCCGCTTAAGAAACCACGTTAAAGTACTAAATTACATTTTTCGTCTCATCCACTCAAATTGGCACCAGTTCTCATTCGCATTAGCCAAGTGTAGGGATCCATAGTAAAGCTGTATACTGTAGCTTAGGTGCCATCGTGGATATACTTATAATTATGTATATACGCACATCCACTTGCACTTGCTTGCCTCTATCTACATACATACGTCTCTTCATTTGACTGGAACTGGAACTGGAACTAGAACTAGAACTGGGAAAAGATGCCATGGAAAATAAATTTCTTTTTTTTCACCTTGTCGTACCCAAAGAGTAAATGAGTTTTCGTATTCATCCCAACCCATCCCCGTCCCCATATACAATTTATAGATGTAGATATTCCTGTGTACGATTATGCACACATTTTTACCATTCTAGCATCTAGCACACTGTAATTCCAAGGTTATAAATTCTTCCTATTTGAGGATCAGGGCATTGGACAAACCTATAAGGATTCTTGCACAAATGCCTACCTACGTATTTTATATCTTGCAGTTTCTTTTGGTATGCTGTGAAATGGTGCGTTGGCACTATTATTTGTCTCTATCAGTCCTTTCCGTGTCCGACTCCTTTTTTGCGTTAATATAATATGAAAAAAAGAATACTATCTCAAGGAACTTTTAAATGCACTGAATACTGAAAATGCCGCACCACTTGTGTCTTGTTAGAGGGTCATGAGTGCCTGTATACATATGCACATATAATTACATGTAGCTTTAGGTACTTACCTTTAGCCTTGGCCTTCGTTACTAATTTTATTACCCAGATTTTCGTGCAGCTTGTAATTCATTAAGATTTAGTGTTATTCACCACGGAATAAATCTGGAAGCACTACGACTACACTGTAAAAACTAAACAATATTAAAACAAAAAATACATAAATATGCATTAAAAACGCATCTTGGGTTCTGACTTGCTTTTTAGATGTACTTTTTATTTTTGGGCGTATTTCAGATACACTTAAGATTATTTCTACATGTATTCATAATTATGTAAAAGAACCTTTTAGGCGCTTAAGATGCATCAGTTTTTTTACAGTGTACATGTAAAAATGCTAATTAGAAGCTCCTGCTGATTCAACACTTCTAGATTTAAGGATTTCCTACCCTACAATTTTAGGCATAGAAACGTAGTAAATCTTGGTACTTTTTTTTAAAAAAAAAAGCGCTATTTTTAAGATGATGATTTAATTTAAGTGTAAAATTGATAACTTTTTATTGATACTATAGTGTAATTATTTAGACTGCACTGCCGAACTTTAAATAGTTGTAATAATTGTATTACATTTTGTTATAAAACGTCTATTTCATGGTTTTAAAGGGTGACATAGTAGTTTTCAATTATCACTTCTCGTTAGGGTTGAGGGTCGAGTACTTTGAAGTAATTGTTTTCACATTGACTGCAATTTGGTCGGTAGTTCTATGTCTAAATCTACATACCTACATATGTACCTCCATTCTGCTTTTTTAAGTGTGGGCAATTATTTATGTATATGCAAAGCTTGGCTCGTTTAATTTCTTCTCTTATTGATTATCGTTCAACTGGCTCCCCTTTTCCCGTGTTAATTACAATTTCCATTAGGGATGCTAACACACTTAGGTTGCTTTCGCTTTTCATTCGTTTGCTCCAATTAACTTGATTTGCACTTTATTCACTCCTCTCTCACTTAGTAATTATGTACTGCATTCGTATGTTTTCGATTTCTAATGCTTTTCTTGTACCTATATACATACATAATATGTGAGTACACAGGCGTTTGTGTAATGTCGTGTCGTGTCGTATCGTATCGTATCGTGGTTGGTTGTATTCATGGCTTGACTTTCTATTTCTGTTCATTCCTCTTGTTTTTTCCTGTTCTATATTTTCGTTTCATTGTCCGACATTGGAAAAACTAATTTTAAAATATTATTATCTAATAAAAAATATGTTGACTTGATTACAGCATGTGACATGAACGTTCACAAAAGATGCAAGGAGACGGTTCCAAATTTATGCGGTTGTGACCACACTGAACGTCGAGGAAGGATCGAACTCAAAATCACTTGCGTCGGCAACAAACTCACAGTTGAAGGTGAGATCATTTACCATTCACTTATCTTTCCAATCATGACCCAAGAGATAAGAAGAAAAGAACGATTTTTTCTAGATTGTTCTAAAGTTTACGAACTGGGCTTGGCACATGGGTAAATTACATATATGTATATACACAAGCCTAACATCCACCATCAGTCAAGTTACATTGTGTTTAAAGTTTAAACGGTAGGTAGTTTGTGCGCTAGTGTTATGTGTAATTATTTCTTTAGTTTCTTCCTACTCTGTGACAATGATTGATACTCTAATTGATAGTTTGAGGAAACATAATAAAGGCAAAGGCCTTATAAATGGCTTGAATTAATTCCAAATTCAATATTTTTACCTTCACTTTCTGCTTCAAAATTTAAATACATTGAAAAGCAAACCAAGTCAAGTCAAACCCTTGTGTCAAGTGAAACTTGGAATTTGTATGTACTATGTACTTTGTACTAAAATAAGATCAATAGCGGTAAACCCATTAAATTGTAAAGCCTGTGTAAGTTTACAATTGTAAGAATTGCTATGGTTACTACCTTTAATAAAAGGAAAAAAATTTGGGCATTTTGATTGTTATTGTTGCCACTCCGGCCGATTACAGTTTACTACCTCCATACCTACAATATCTACATATGTACATATGTGAGCATTTGGGAGGACGTAGAATGTACAACTATTTTTACTACGCAGTACATTACATTGGTAGGTCGATTTGTACAGGAAATTTGTAGGACCAAGGTAAATAGTGAATGGCTAATCATCAGGTGACTCTCCCGGTCCTAACGTAATTTAGGAGCAAAGACGGGCACAACTTGTGAGACAGGTTTGTGCATGGCATGTTAAAAACCCGGACCCTAATTGGCAATCCACAATTTTTGTTGGCTATGGCTTTGGCTTTGGCATTTTGGCTGTAAGTTAATTGTGTGGGGTGTGTTAGGAGCTAGAATTCGTTGTTGTTCCACTGATAATGTCCACGTGGACAAACTGTTTGTAGCTGTTCGTCGTCGTGGACGACTTCCCAATTCTACTTCCCCATACTTCTCGTCATACAGGGTCTATGCAACTGTAACTCACTAGTCAGAATCACATCACACACAGTTTAGAAGGTAGCATGCACAGTGGAGTTTTGGTATTCACAACTAGCTGCGTATACTATTGGGCTGGTTCGTGTATGTAAATTATAGCTAAATGACAAAGGGCTACTGCTGCTGCTACTGACACTGCATTTAGTAGAAAGGCACTGCAAGTACATTTATTATGGATGAACACCCACTTAAATTGCATTAGGTTGGTGAGCATTCATGAGTTTCGGCTCAAACTGTGAGCTATCTATATCATAACAGAACAAAGCAGCATCATGTCTTGGTTTCCTTCTGTCTTGGTAAGGGATGAAGATTCCTCCTGAGAGATTTTGCATTTCCTTTTCTTTTTCTCTTTCTTTTTTCAGAAGGGCTTTGCTCTGCGTGTACCCCGACTCTAACGTTAGATTCGGAGCACTGCATGTGTGTTTGTGTGTGTATTGATAAGAGGAAGGAGGAGAAGCATAGGAATAAAAATAAAGTAGAGTAGAGTAGAGTAGAGTAAAAGGAATGGAAAGGAAAGGGAAGGAGACATGAGTTAAGGAAAGCCGGTGATTTCAATTCTTTCCATGTTTCCTTTTTTTAAGTTTCGTTCACAAACAGAAACATACACCTGAGGTGTATACCTCCCAGCCTCTAGCATCAGCATCAGCTTCAGCATCAGCATCAACATCAACATCATGCTTCACATTCGTACTACGTATGTAGGTACTAAGCGATTTTACTTTCTCTCTTTTTTCCTTTCAACTTTTCCCTTGCCTTCTTTTTTTCCTCACTCTACCTGCATCCAGCCAAGTATTTCCAAGTAGCCCTGGACTGTGGTGCTAGAAAAAGTTGGTATTTTTTCAACTTGAGTGCTTCCCGTAGGTAAACTTAAGTCTTGTGAATGTGATATAATTGCATACACACACTTATGTATATGTGAGGGCATCTATAGTCATACTGGAGTTGGATCTCTGGACCTGTCTGTACTTTAGTAATCTGAGGAAAATGTGTCTTGAGCTGTGTAGGTATAAGTTCTATTTCCTTTCACAATATGACATCACCTTCCTATCATCCATATGAGTTGCCATTCCAAACTATATTCGGGCCATTCATAGGAAGCGGAGTAACAACGCCGGTAGCTAACACAGGCAATGGCACAAATACATGTCTCCACTCTACTTTATAGTCCGGGGCTGGTTCTGGTTCTGGTTCTGGTTCTGGTTCTGGTTCTGGAACTGGATCTGGATCCACGAGCTATGCAGTGTAAAATCAATTTTTGTATTATTGTTTCCATGATATATTTACAGTGTCACGCGCTCTGCTTTACACATGTTGAGTTATTTATTTTATTCAAATTGTTTTTTACATACCTACCTTACTGAGGGAAGGAAAGTGGGCCAACTTGTGAATTTCTTCTTACCTTTTGACTGATTTCCTCAGTGTTCTCTTGGCTAGCTCTTTCCATATGGAGTATGGAGCAAGGCAATGGCATATTCATATTTGTATTCATATTCAGTTTTACGATGGAATATGAAATTTCCTGACAATTGAGTGCACTAGCATGGGTTGATGTTGATGATTAACATACATCACTATATTGTTTACGTGGGTAGGTTAGATTCAGATGAAAATGTTACCTTCCCCTTGCATAGTGGAGACTGTTGACTACTACACTACGCAAGGTGAAAACAATGTGACTATTTGTGTACAGTATAGTGAATTGAATTGAGCAAGGTGCTCAATTTGAAAGAGGAATCATATGTACATAGGTACATAGTATGAATTTGAAGGTGGGTGAATGTGTTTGTGCCCTGACTCTCCTGACCTGACCAAAATTATAGGAATGATCATCTGGAGCATATTTTATTACTTCCCTGGTTGATTGGTTTATACATTGGTGTGGAGCGGGAGGAAGTAGTTGATGAGAAAATAGCTTTTGGGTACAGTTGGTGTGTGCAATGGATGGTGAAAGACAGGATGCTGCATCCAGATTCTAATAATCGAATAGGTAATTGCAGTCAACTGCTTACGAAGCGAAGGGCTCTCTTAAAACTAAAACTAAAAGAGATAGAGAGAGAGACGCTACATTATTTGTCTATCTCCCTTGGATTTACTTTATAGCTTGCATCATTTGTATGCGTTGTGTTGTTGTTGTTCCTGTAGAATCTGTTGTCTGTATGTAGATGCATAACAATATAATAATTTCATTTTGGAAAATCATGTACCTCCTCACCAAAGTAGGTAGTAATATTATGTAGTAGGTACAACAAAAGACTAACCTCGACACTACGTGTACTTACTCGTAGATTGAAGATAGCCAGTAGACGAGGAAAGTGGACTAATTTGATTAAGGATGCTTTATTTGCCTAATGGTTTATAGGTAGGGGTAGGGAGGTGGGTCTTGATATTTACCTTGTTACTACATACACTGAGTGTGTGCCTTTTAGTCGAAAGCTGAAAATAATTCACTTGGACTTGTGACAACTTACTCGTTACGTGTACGTTCAAGCTCCCCGTCCCATTTTCCCATTTGTTTCCAAACGAAATCGAATTAACCAAGCCAAGCGTTCCATTCCCAATATATTTATATATATGTATGTATCCTTATTACTAGGAGCACTAGCGCTGGTTCAGGTTACTTAGAATTTTCAAAATCGTAGGATTTCCGTTCAAATTGTAGGTGCAGGGAAACAAATATGAGCATTAGGTAAGTACCTAGATACATAATTAATTCTATGAGGGTTGATTTGGTTTTGATTTTCATGTCGATCATTATTATAGCTACTGATGGCTTGAGTAGGGAGGAAGAGGAAATACTTATGTACGCAATGGAAAGACTGAAAGAAGTTGTTGCTGTTGTTATTATTATTATTAATTATTCCGTCATCCGTCGATGAAAATACTGAACTGATCGATGCTGATACATAGTAATCGAGTCATGGTAAGGACAAGGATGCTGGGAATAAATCACACTTGCACCCCAGGTAGATCCCCAGCTCTAAATGTACCGAGTATTATAAACTCGAGTTATAAAATTAAATGGAGTGCCAGAGTACATATTGGAAACGAAGAGGTTCGAATGACTTCCCAGTGAGTTAATGTCAAAGTTGACTGGAGAAATCCGTTGGACGGTTTATAGATTTCATCACCAAGTGGGCTTGTTTTCGTTTGATTCCAGTTAGGCCTTGGTTTTGTCGGGGTCTTATACGGTATGGTAGTGTAACGTTAGGATTATTGTTATTGTGTATACCCCTGTAATTATTCCATATCTAGTTTACCGTCTTTGTACTTCGGCTCTGGCTCTGGCTCTGGCTCCAGCTCCCGCCATGACTCACTCTTACAGAATGCTCTGCCCTAATAAATTCCTTTTCACTTGGAGTACCATAACCATAAGGTAACATGTCGATGGCGAATGGCGATGTTTAAGTAAAATCGTTTATTGTCTAATTTACTTCCACCATCATAAAATTTGATGACGGACTAGGATTTTCCAAAGGGCTTGCCTTATCTCTTCATTTACAACTTTTAGATGTCGAGGTCAGCATACTTTATTATTTTACTCTCAAGTGGTCTCTTCAAATATCCGCTGTTCATCCGTTCCACTGGTCTAGTCATATTTATTACTGTACGGTATAAGAAGCAGCCGTAACAGCAGTTTCTGGTCTATTACTTTTCTCAGTTTTTGGCAAGAGATCTCTTTAGCCAACTCATGCAAGTACCTCGGTATGTAGACGACATATTCCTAGTCGTAGCTGGAAGGTATGAACTATTGTATATATGTATACCTATACATACAATACATACCCACAAAATTCTCTAGTGGTATCTCGTGAACTTGTTAAATTGTAAAACATTATTATTCCACCATCTTGAATTCATTCGATCTGTCAAGATTTAGGACTAAGGCTCGGGCTTGAGGATTCTGCCATGTTTGCAGTGTTTAGAAAGAGCAGTAACGGGGAATACATACCTAGTTGTATTTACTCTCACTTGTGATCTCTCCTCAATTCACCTTCCCCATACTACCATGTTCAGTATTGATCTTAAGTCTTAAATGCATAAATACACAGAAACCTTACCGTAGACATATTATTGGTTTCGGCATCGGCATCGGCAATTTGATAGTTTTTAAATTTGCAAGCGCTTCCTTCTTGGAGTCTTCCACTTTGAGAATCTTGTTGCCGCTCCTCTCATCGTCAACGAGTGAGCAAACGGAGGAATAAGGCATGGATGCTTTCTTGCTCTTGCTCTTACTCTTGCTACTTTTTGATTTCAAGGAAGTTTTGATACACTGTGACTGTGACATTTCAAGATACCCGATACGTTCGAGTCTGAAATGTGGAATTGAGAGGGGGAGCACACACATACATGATGCATGGTTACTACATTTGTTCATCGTAAAGTAACTGTATGTATGTAGTTATTCCTAATATCTGTAGCACTTACAACTTACAAGTTTAGAGCTTTTGTTACCAAGGTAGATATACTCATACATATAGGCATACATGGTACTGATATTGCATACAGGCTATTGATAAATGACTCAAGTGGATGGGGATGGATGGGTGCACGGATGGATGGATGGCACAACCGGATTCAACAGTAGCTAGTAGATACATATACATACAGATATAGCTTTGAATAGAGAGCTGTAATACAATGATTGTTTCTGCCCTTGACTGGGTTGTATTTACTTGGGAAAATCATCATGATGGCATGGCAACTTGGAGGAGACAGGAAGGCAGAGGAAGAGGAGAGGATGTAGCCTACAGGTAGATTGTGATTCTGCATGTCAGTCTCCCTCCAGACGACACAACCGCACTCGCATCCTTCTCATTCATTCATTCAGTCATCCTCTTCCTCATCCGTCCGTGCCTTGCTGTGTCACAGTTTCACTTCAACATTCTTCCACTAATAGCCAAGCAGTGCTTGTAATTGTCAATTGTCAACTGGCGTATTTAACTTCCTTTCCATTCCCTTATTTACAGACACTCTAGCAAATGGACAGCAGAGCAGTAGTCGAAGGAGAGTACATAGTGGCAGTAGAGTACATATACCTATGTACATATACACACTCGTGGATATACAGTAGATGTAGGTACGTGTATATTCCTATGTAGGTGGGGCAAGGATCTTAACAAATCGAGTCATGTAATTCTATTCTGAGGCTCGGCCGAGAAACACAAGTAATCGCTTTGCCTTGCTCCTGACAGTATCCTCACTGCGTCCTCCATTCACTTGACAAGATAATGAGGCAGCTGTAGAAATGATTCGATTCTTTTGATTAGCTGTAGTCCATATATATAGTATGCATCATGTAAGCTTCATATATGTAGCATCTAAATACATACAAGGAAGCACCGGTTAGAATTATCTCGCTAATTTAAACAAGAGGCTCAACTGATTTTCTCTGAACGGTTTGCAAACACTGTACTAATACTATATACTAGTACTAGCTACTAATACCTATCTATAGTAGGTACTTGAGCATCAATTATATTTTATCTCGTTTAAAAATCGCGTCTGCATAATAAGTAAATTACCCAAGTGCTTAGGTGTCTAGGTAATTACAAGTATGAAAGTATCTAATTATGTTTTGACATGCTTCCGAATTTTAACTGTGGTCTCGTTGTTTCTTTCCAGTTCGTCAAGCTAAAAATTTGATTCCCATGGATCCCAATGGAGCATCTGATCCTTACGTTAAGATGAAATTGGTTCCAGACACTGATGGCATTAAGAAGAAAACCAAAACTATCAAGGCTAATTTGAATCCAGTCTGGGACGAGACTATTGCCTTGTAAGAAATACTAAACATACATTAATGCATACTTCCTTGTATATACCTACCTACATAAGTATCTACATCTTTTGGCAAATATTAGTGGAGTGTTGCATCATTAACAAAATCAAGTCGTGGATAATGGGATGGGGTTGAGAGCGTTGAATTCCCTGGAATGTGAGTTATGATTATGAAGCATAGAGTACCTACCTATAGTCCGAAATAGGTGGAAAATTAAAACGTAGCATAAATTTTATTTTAAGATTACGGCTCGCTCGTTTATAGTTATAGCATATATGTAAGTAGTAAGATGCAAGCAGATCACAGTTGCTCTGCTTCTGGTAGGTATGCACGTCCATGGTTGAATTATTATTATGCTGGCTCATTTTGGTACCTGCTACATGAAATATGTTGGTGCATACTCATGGACCTACACTCCATGGGATCTCTGTTTGTTTCATCATTTAAAGTGTCTACCGTCGTCGCCCCTATGTCATGCCTTGCCATACTATGTATACCATGTCATGCTATGCTATAATACTTGGCTATGATATATTATATTATGTACCTATTCAGAGTATCGATTTTACCGGGAACATTGTGCTATGCACACAGTGTTATGTTCTGGGTGTGTGTGTAGGGCTCCGGTGGAAAATGAAACGCTGACGGAATGGAGCACCATATACCATACCATACCATACCATACCATATATTAAGTTTTCATATTCAGGTGCACCTGCTGCCCCAACTCTAATAAAATTAATCGTTGTGTATTGCGATGAGGCCTGCTCATTTTTCTCTTCACATTTATAATTATTTCACCACAAAGTAAAACATAATCTACATACTCAATATCATAAGTCAAGGTTAAATAAATTGAGCACCCACCACTAGAACTACATAGACTGCTTTCGACACAAGTATTATAGCAGCAACAGTTCCACATCTTGAGTGTCTTGAAGAAATCAGAATAGGTACGACGAAGGGAAAAGTCATCTTTCTGTCTACCACGCTATAGGTAAACTGTATAATCTTTGAAAAGTGCCTTGCTACCAATACCAATACAGATATTATACAGATAATAGTATATGTACATAAGCGGGTTTAAAGTGCTGTGAAATACGAACGTGTATGGGACAGGAGTGATTTTTTGCGGATTATAGAATAGATAAATGGAATTTTGTTATTTCCTACTACTCCTACTGATAGTTCGTTCTCGTGTAATTTCTGAGGAGAGACGAATACACGGAGGTATGTATACCTGTGCCCGACGTCTTGTCTCATGCGTTGGAAAATGAAAATAAAAAAGCAATGACTTGATGTTGGCAGCCACCGTCTGCTATTTACTTCAATGAATACTAATGCGAGTGCAATTGAATGGAGAAACCCATTGGAATTCATAAGATTACTTTTGTTGAAATGGATCGGGTCTTGGAGTCGAAGTGGATGTGCAAGTCGAAGTCGAAGTGAATCGAGTCGATGTAAAGGCGATAGATAGCTTTTCGTTCCTTGCATTTTTGTAGTCCTCATTTCTGCTGGATTCTCCTCGCTTCCCACCAGTCAGTTGGCAGTCCGGAGCAGGACAGGACAGGAGACCTTGTGAATGCCAATATTCCTTGAACGCCACCAGCCACCAGCTACGCTACTTCAACAGAGGCAGTCCCACACACACACTTTCTAACCAACCAACCCATATACAGATACATACCATCGTACAATCACATTTTTCTGACAATAAGAATTTTCCAAATGACGACTCCAAAAATAGTGATGCTATTGTTAAACTCTGCATTTGCCTCTTGCAGTCTTCAATTGTTCACTTAGGTATGTTCGCCCAGCATTCTGTATCAATTCTGTACTCTTGGCTTTGCGCACCACCAAATACGAAACAGAGCCACCATAGAGCCAGAATGTAGAGATGTGGTATATTATATGTAGAATGTGAATTCGAATAGAGAGTAGTAGATAGTAGAGCAGAT
>JAAXYX010001136.1:0-26076 GCA_036851915.1 Ptenothrix huangshanensis
ATATACTTTAATAATGCAAGAAATAGTGTTTAATGATGCATAAAATAGTTTTCATTGCTAAATAAAACATTTATAATTAAATAAAACGATATTGACCAAAAAAATACTTCCGAAAATAAAAGTCATTGATAAAAAAAATATTTTCATTTATTGCTAATTACAACATTGCTAAAAAAATATTGAACAATGATGAAAAGTGGATTTTCAACGCTAAATAGTGATTTTTCAAGGATGAAAAAAGATTTCCCCGTAATTACTCGATTGTCTACTGAATCCCTGATGTAAGTAACTAACCTCCTGGATTATGGTGCGAAAATTAGAAATTGCGTGTCTCATTTTTGTCCTTAGACACTAATGTTTTACCAATTACTTAAATGGGTCCTAGTCCAAATTAGTTCATTCTAAAACACACCAGTTACTAATGCAATTATCAAAGGGTTTAGAACAATTTTTAATTTTCAATACTTCATATTTGAAACCGGGAAAAAGGGTGCTAAAGCCATTTAAAAATAATAACCAGGTGTATGATGACATGATATTTCTATTGCCAAAACAAAAAAAACTGCATTGAAAAGGTGGAAAGCAAGTGAGCAAAACTTATGGTAACATTACCTGGATAAAAATACCTGAACTGAACTGTATCTCTTTATTTTTAAATTCAATTCCATGTCTCGTAGTGTTATAACAATAATATAGAGTAGATTATGTATGTTGTTGATGAATGATGAGAAGGGCTTAGTAACCTTACAGTGAATTCGCTGTCGTTGTTATACATTGGTGTACGTTCTCACAGCAGATTTAATACAATATAACAAAGTGCACTTGTCAACACGGTTTATACAAATAATAAAATCTTATTTTCAAGGAGTCTTAGTTTTACAACGAAATTACTTATTTGTGTTCCTAAAAACCGAGGCACAATGCTGGCTTGTTTCACGGTGTCCCTTAAAAGGCAATAATTATTGTTACTCTCACTAGTCAGTTGAATGTTGAATTGTGATCGGGATTGATATTACATAATTTAAATACTCAATACATCCAAGCAGCCAAATTGCTTTTACATCGTTCAACAATGTCTGCTCCAATATTAGCCTTCATGCACACCTCTACACATCAAAACTTACAACGAAACTAATTACTTATAAATAATAACAATATGTTTAACAATAAAAAAACGCAAGGTACCTGATGATCATATAGAATGATTCAGAAAAAATACAATTTATACTTAACTACCTAGCAGGTATTTTTTCTAAAATCAGCAGATCTGTTTAGATTGAGATCAAAACACCATAAAGAAACCCAAAACTTGTGATACCTTAATATCCAATATCAGTAACTACTGATTATTTAAAAAAAATTAGTGTCCCCCGAAAATTCCGAAAATCAAACCAATAACCAATAACACCAACTAATTAGGAAAAAACAAACAAAACAGGGCAGTTGACAAAGTGTATATGGTAATCTTGTCCAAAGCCCACTGAAAATCGTACAAATTAAAGAGATAAGGATATATATAAATATTATCATTATTACATCAACGATTGAGCCGTAAAGTTACAATAAAACTAGTAGTACGAATACAGTTACCATATGCCCTATATCTTTACTTGGCTTCGTTCCAAATTTCATATTCCCCTGCAACTTGGAGTGATCATTAATTATACCAGAAACTTATTTTAACAATATAGTACCTATGCAGTGCATTCCAGGGAAACGTAAAAGCTTTTGCTCGGTAGGTTTAGAAGGGTACAAGCGGTAACATAGAACTAAATACAGATACAACTAATTTGACAACCATTTTATGTGTAGAGTCGAACTACTTTACAAGCAGCAATATAATTACTTGACTAAATAATGTATCATGATTGGTTGATTCATTGTAGTTTGAATTGAGGGTTTAACAATATAGAGTTACTAGTCTAATGAAACTGTATCTGATATGTACATACCGTAAACGTTTTGACCTGGGTACCATTGGAGACTGTCTTTCTTTAGAAGTTTTACGGTATATTTGTTAATATTCGAAACGAAAAATACTAACAAATTCAATTTTTGAAATTCGCCTGCAAGCAACCAAACAAAATGAAAAAGCTATCTGATTTTAAATAATCAACAAAGAAGTATAGAATGTTCATCCAGTTTTAGCTACAATGATGTCTTAGTTCATTCTTACACAGAGCTGCTTTCAAGAATTCACGAATATTAAAATATGCGACCGATAGAATTTGTGATTATTGAAATAACGAATCTTTAGATTAAACTACCTACATACATACATGTAGCTCCAGTATCCGGAGTAGCACTAAAAAATAATTGAAACAGCGGCCTGTATAGTGCAAAAATATTAAAACTCATAATTGCGTTAGTCGTATTCTTTCTTTACAATTTCGAGTAGTTTAAGTTTTATTTTTCCCAGTGTGTATTTATTTATTTCTATGTTGGCTCCGTTTAGCCTTTAAAAGTAGCTATTTCC
The DNA here is from genome assembly GCA_036851915.1 of Ptenothrix huangshanensis. Lineage (NCBI taxonomy): Eukaryota > Metazoa > Arthropoda > Collembola > Symphypleona > Dicyrtomidae > Ptenothrix > Ptenothrix huangshanensis. Next base: position 2,477 of record JAAXYX010001136.1, read on the forward strand.
TCATTTATGTATGAGTTTGAGTTTGCTTTATTTATGTGTCAAATCATTCAGTACATAAATGTATACTGCTAAAATACTCTAAGCACGAAGGCTGCCTAAAAGTTTGTCATATTTAATCATACTAATAATTATGCACTTTTTGCCTACGCATATAGTTGTATTTAGTGTCTAATCATATAATTATATATGTACAAGCACACCATATCCGTTACCGATTGATTGATAGAAAAATACTTGTTTGAGAAAAATATAATCACATCTCTCATGGCTACTCGGAGTAATTACTTAGATTACACTTAGTTCTTAAAACAATCAGAGCATTGAACTGATCCATAAGTTCCAAAATATCAATCGTAATTTGTGGCATTGCGGGCTTGATTTTCCCTTTCGTTTAGACTAATCGATTGAAAAACTGACATCAAATGCTCAAGTGCGTCATTTACATAACTCTTCTACTAAGGCCAATTATGATATTACGATTATTATGAAACGGAAAGAATGCTTTCAAACTAGCATCCTTACTTTTATCTTTACCACCAAGATCACCTAAGTCCATTCAATTAGGAATTGGGACTGACATAATTAACACTATGATTGTTCATGGTAAATTCAAAACTATACTTTCACATTCCACACCCATATTTTCACATGCTAAATTATATGCCGTACAATAACTATTCTACATACTAGTACTATTTATAAATATAGGTAAATCTATAACTTTGATTTCGGTGTGACGAACTGTGAATAAGACCCACATACACAGCGACTTGACTTTTCGCAAGCTTCAACGAGAATTGAGTTTCTCATAAGAATATATTTGCAAAGTATTCAAACAGCAATTTACAATTTACACTCACCACGCTGTAAGCACAAATCGTCTTAAAACTGAAAAAATGACATCGTAATGCCCAAAATCACGGATTCGTCATCAAAAGGTGGTAAAATAGACATCTATTATACCTCTAAATTCCCCCCAAAATCCATCACGCATGTGAAGACAAAAAATGAGCAGCTTAAGATGTATAACAAAGATCACATGCTTATCAGATACCTTTTTCGCGGAATTTAGATATATAATAATAGATGTCTTTTTACACCGTTTGGAAGTCGAATCCGTGATTAAGATGCCAATTTTTCAGTTTTAAGACGATTTGTTTTTACAGTGTGCATACTACAATAAATAAGTATGGATGAAATTAGCTAACATTTAATTCTAGTATGTAATTACATAAATCTAGTGACTTTGTAGAAAATTATAATTTGTTTAACAAGTCTATGTTATAACCATATTAATAATTATACATTGCCTTATAAGTGTTTGAAAAAACTTTCGACACTGTTCTCCAGTGGTACAGTACGTGTACAAACGACGACGATCATCACACAGATGATGTCGATTTCCAAAATAGCATTAACTCTCATTATTAAAATAATAAATGTTGTGATATTAAGAACAATTCCAAAAAGTAGCAAATACAACGCAAAATCATACTTCCCCATACTGTATTCGGTGATCTGTTATTATTTTGGGAAAATGTATTTTAAATACAAAAAACTAAATATTATTTCTTTCCTATTTACTAGCAAAATACTATAAAACGTAGTGATGTTGGTGGGATGGCTGCTTCGGTAGGATATTATAATTAATTATGAAAGAAATGATTATAACTAATTTAATTCTACTCTTTTGAGGCTACTAGGCAGGACCTCAAAGTAACCTCAACTATTCTTGTTTGTCAACTGAAAAAAATCGACGACGAAATATGAAAACATTTCACAAAAATTCATTTTAATGATATTTTAAGCTTCCAGGGCGGCGCATTTCTATTTCGGAGGGAGCTCTATTATACAGGGAAATTCGAAGGACTGCTATACGGAGTTGAGGGTATTTACTAACTTACGACTATAACTACTGTGCTGTATCTATTTTACTGCCTATGTCAAATTTACTTATCATTATAACGCTGTACACAAACTTCAAGAAGCATAACATTCTATATATACTTACTTTACAATTTAGCAGGTACCGGTTTATTAACTGTTGTGATTTTTTCATTAATAGATCTCGAGCAGAGCGAGTGCACAATAAATCAATATCATTTTTTTCAGCTACAAGCAAACTATCTTTGATTTAAGTTCAAACTAGTACGATTAAAATAATTTGATTGGCCCCAGAGATTCAAACCAGTTTTGTTAGTATCGCGTAGTTTTTCATTTTTTCTGTCATCGCCCAGCAACAATACATTAAAATAATTTATAAATCGATTTGTAGTAAAGGACGCTTAACGAAGGCAACGATTATCTTCTATGCTCTTAATGTGATCACTAGAAGTATTCAGGATTAATTTGAATGATAATGAAATATTGTGTTAAGGGCATCACTGCAGTCACGTGCATCCTATGGGTTGGTGAGGCCTCGACGTCGGGGGTGCACTTAGCGAGCTACCTACATCTATGTCTATATCCATCTCCAAGTCAACAGCGTTTGCGATAATTGGAGTAGGGGATGAAGATAAGTTCTCGTCATGACTTTCAACGTCGATCACATCTAGGGACAAAGAATGTTTCCATTGCAAATTTTTCAAAATCAAAAAGTGAAATATGTAGTAGTATGTTTAGCATAACGAAGACGTTTAATATACCATTGCTGCACTCGGAATGAGCATATTCATATCCCTGTTGAGCATTAGCTCCAGGAGGAGATCTCTCTAAGTTGATTTCATCTTCGGGTCTAGGACGACAACTCGTCGTCTTCCAGTGAGTACGCAATCCAGATGCAGAAATGTACTTTTTACCACAGTTATTACAAATGTAAGGACGCTCATTGTTATGAAGTCTTTTGTGAAGTTTTAAGTGGACGAATTGAGTAAATTTGGCTGGACAAAGGTCGCATGCATAAGGCTTTTGACCTGAATGAAGGCGTAGATGTGTTTTTAAATTCGATGTGCTACTAAAGCGCTTGTTACATATGTCACACTGGTGAGGTTTTTCACCTAAAATGAATCAAATACAATAAAACACAATGTCATTGCCATTAATACCAATCAAAATATCGCGTGGATCAACACGAGTGAATAATATTGTTTTGTAAAAAAGTACATAAACAACTCACCGGTATGTACTAAGTGATGTTTTTGTAAGTGAGCTAGTTGAGTAAAACTTTTAGTGCAAACATTGCATTTAAATGGACGTTCGCCGGAGTGCGTCCTTAAATGAACCTGATATCAAAAAACGTTAAGTAAAACATGTGGCCTACGTTTAGAATAATAATAGTGCATTGAGTACAATTGCCCATAATTGGACAGTAAACAAAGACTTGATAGTTCACCTTAAGATTAGAAAGCTGCCCAAATGTCTTGTAGCAAATATTACACTCGTAATGCATTTTGCCATCCTTCTTCCTTAGGGGGTAGGGCAAACTCCTGTAGCCTCTTCCGCCTGGACTTAAATTGTCATCATAATCGGAATCATGTTCTCGTCCTCCGCTGATGTCACTTCCTCCACTTCCAATCCCACTTCCACTTCCTCCGCATGGGGAAATAATTAAAGGGGTTAACTCTTTGATGAATAAAGGTCTTCTCTCAGAGCATCCATTTGTCTGACTTAAGTGACTCATGTGACTCATAAGTTGACCTGGTCCATGAGGCAGTCCGTAAGAGGATACCTGGCTGTGCATTGAGGAATTTGGGCTCAATGATCGGGAAGAATTCCTCGAAGGGGACTGATTTAAACTGGTACCGAACATTTTGAAGCTAGATGGACCTTTGGTATCCCTGTCCCGGTTCGCAGATCGGCTGTCGTGAATTCTGTCAGAATCGTGATTACTACTGGAATTTCCAGGGGGAATATTTGGTGGAATGTTTCCTGCATTGGACGATGCTGGAGGATGATGGTAAAATAGAGAGTGAGGGTAGCCTGGGTTTTGTCCAAGATATGATTGTGGAGGATAGGCAGAATTTGAACCCGAACTCAATTGGTGTTGGGCCGGTGTGACTACAGTGGGAATGTACGGATGCGCCGCCGAGGTTATCCCTGTTAGTGACTTTTCATTGGCTTCCCCTACCTTGAATTTTATTCCTGGACTGACACGTGGAGGTGAATTTGTCTCGGTAGAAGTATTAACCGCGCCATTTAACAAGTAACGGTTTGACTTCTTATAATAGTATGGGTCACTGACTGATACCGACACAGGAGTTGTGGTATGTGTTCGAGGTATTTGCATGGGTGGATTTGGAGCTTCTGCTGATGCTACTGGAGCAGTAGTTGTTGTAGTCTCACCACCGTGATTCCTCAATAGAATGCTTTGCAGGATAGTCGTCGGAGGAGGACTCTTATTTGATGGAAACGAAGAACTCAAATGATTCGACGAGGAAGGGTTCAGAACGGAGTTGGAGATAGATCCTGATCCGGAAGAGGCTGCGACACCATGATTAGATTGTGCGTAACTTATGTATTCTGGATCTAGTTTTACCGGCTGAAGGGTTTGTAGAGGAGACGTTCGTGGGGATGGTGTAGTAGGAAGTTTGATACCGCTAGGATGATTGTTAGGTGTGATCAGCAGTCCCGAATTAATTCCTGATGACTGACCCACCAAACGGTGATGAGTCAGCTTATCGGACTCATGAGAATCACTTTTTATGATGATACCCCCTTCCAAAGAACCATGGTGCGAGATACTGTACGTTGATGCCGAAGAACATTTGTCACGTGATGATTGTGAGGTCAAATGCAGTCGATCTTGGGGAACAGAAATAGACAAGCGATCATCATCTGAGTGAGTGGACTTTGGGGACAACGATGAGATGTTGCTACTACTGCTACTACTGCAGTTTTTTCCACCGGTGTTTAGTCTTTCGGATTTTAAGACTCCTCTATAAACTGGTAGCTGGGCTGGGGGAGAGGCTTCCCGAGACTTTGGTGATATGGAACTGGTAATGGAGCGGCCAGAGTAGTCAGATGTTGATGATGACATTCCATAATCCTTTTCTTTGGCTTGAATGGCTTTCGGTATTTTAATTTTCACCTTACGGAATTCATTACTATGTGACTTATTACATGGAGTTTCAACTTCAGAGCTATTCTTACGGTTTTCGGATCGACCCGCTGGTGATGGCTTTGCAGATGATTTAGTGCTGAAGTCCAAAACGTAATTGTTGTCGTAGTCTGAATCGGAGGACTCTTCTGGTGGAGTAAATGCGTCATCGTGGTAGCCATTGCTTTGATAGCCCTCGTCAGAGCGCACTGAGGAACCTGGTGGAGTCATCTGCTCTGGTCCAGCTTCGTACTCTTTGCCGGAAGAGAGGGCATCATTATCTTTATGCGTGTGAGATTCCACAGGTGAGTTGGGGATTCCATTAACATCCGACGAGTCTTGCTGACCTGTTAGTCCCGAAAAAGAAAAAGAAAAATCACAATAAATCAAGGAAGTTTTACATGTGCAACACACTGTAATACAAGTAAATAAAATCCAACCATTATTAACTTACGAATTTTCTGTAGCATCATCTCCCCCGAAGCGGGATAATTAAGTCTTTCAGCGAATTCTTTGCAATACCACACTAGTAATTCTTGATTTGGCAAAATAGATTTCACCGTATAGAAGTAGATCTGTTTCTGTAATCATACAATTTCATATTGTTATGATATCCAATGTTATTCGTTGTATTGTGTTTATCCGATTTTTTACAGTACAAACATAAGGATACCTAATTATTTCATGGGCAAAAAAAAGTATTTTCTTGAAAAAGAGCTAACGGACTAGCCCCCTTTCAAATACTCAATAGATAACAATGATATTAGCATTATGCTTACGGGGCAAATTGCGTATGCATGTGGCATGTACATATGTATAGCTCTTGTTCACACTTCAATAGCGAAATACAATTACTTACTTGAAATTGACAAGCAACAAGGTTCTGAGATTCGTGTGAGGGGGCAGGGTTGACAAACCTCATCCAGTTTGCTTTCGACAGATCAAACCCATCAATAAAGTAGTGACGTTCCTTATCTTCATATACCTGTGCAAACAATTAAAAGATAAAATGCATTATAAGTCTTTTAATTTAAGTCATACGCATTATAAAGAAAACAAGCGGGCAGTTATTCTATTCTATGCACAGGGCCATCCAGTCACGTGGTTGCATCACTAAAATTATGCTTGCTTACTTAATGCGTTATTTATGAAATATTTATACATAATCTTCTGAGTTTTGTCATGAATTTTAAAAATATCGTTAAATAAAAACTAACCCTATATATTTTGTGTTTTTACATTAATTAGTTAATCAATCATTAAAACAATTAATCAACGTGTCTATATGTATTAGTTCAGGCAGTGATATTGATATAATTAAACAATATTTAGTAAAAACAATAAATAATAACACAGCTTGGAAACTTGAAATAGGTTCACCCAAAGATGTGTCAGTGCTTGTCCTACCATTTCGTATTACAAGGTCCGGGCCTATATTATTGGCTCATTTTAAGGATAAAAAGAGTAAGTCAGAAATTCATAGTTCAATGGCAGTATTTCATCTGATGCTGTCACGTTTTGAAGTGGACTCCTGCTAGTCAGACACATTGCCGTCTGTCTACCACCAAAACCAAAACCGACTGTTCGTAGTGTCACCATAGTGCAGTGCAATGCCTAGGATATCATGACTATAATTATGCATACGCGGATCAGGGCGAGTTCGTCGGCGGCGCAAATCGTCGGGAGGAGACTCGTCGGCAAATTGTGCGACATGGTATAGCTCACTCGGCAGTCAAATAAAGGCTAAGGGATTACTGGTCGGAACTGTTATTTTTTGGACCAGCAGTCACTCGACAGAACGACTGTGGTGCGGTATAGCGTAGAGCATAACAAGGCAACAGTCGTTATCTACATGTAAATGTAAATGAGTAAATAATAAATATTTGACGATGAAAAAAGTCAACTGTAGAAAAACTTCAATCAACGGTGACAGTTGAAGTAGCGACAACGTCAAGTTCTAAAGCTGACGTGAGCGATTTCGAATGGGAAAAAGAAGACTATAGTGATCAAGTGCACAAACAACAAACCAAACTACAAGTGGTTGGTAAAAAGCGGAATAAGGAAATTATTGCCTTTGAAGGGTATGAATAAACAAGAAGCAAAACCGAACGCAACGGCAATGTTGGCTGCGTGTGCCGGCATATCAAAGGTCAAGTGTCGTGCCCGGGTCGACTGATGTGGTACAAGTGCGGAGATTCACCGAAAGTGACTGTTCAACATGTTGGTCATATGCCCTCGGATGTGAGGCTTGAAAGAAGTAAAACCTTAGCAGCGCTACGGGAGAAGGCTCTATCATCGTTGTTTGAGAAACCTAGCCAAGTTGTAGGTCAAGCGCTCGCAGAGTGTTCAGCAGCAGTTGCTCCATCTTTGCCTTCCGAGGAAGCAATGAGTAAATAAAAAACTTAGTTCTTTTCATGACGCATGTAATACATACAAAATGATGATGCCGACCAGTTGCACCTCTCCTTTAATTATTACTCCCGACGAGCGGCGGCCCGACGAACTCCCCCGGAACCGATCTCAGATCTTATTCCTCAACCTAAGTTTGCAAATTCTAAAAAGTTGTACTTTGATTGTGTGAAATTGATTTTTATTTTGCAATTCAATGACTTCTGGATACAATAAATTCGAGATTATATACGTCGAGATTCTCTGGGTTGTCATTTCCATAAAGGGTGACATGTGAACTTCAGAGGAAAGATGTGGGTAGGCAAATTGCAGTAGAGCTAAGAAAGCAGTGTGTGGGAAAGTACAGTCTCCCCCCCCGCCCCTTGTCTTGCAATATACCTATATAGTTACTGAATTGTGCAGAGCTACACACATGTGCTTGACAACTTCACATAAAAAGTATATACATAATCAAATCTTGTAGACTCCTTCAGTAAGCAAACAACCGCTGAATCACTGTTTTATTTCAGCAATCTGCGCCGTTTCACTTTCATCAGCGACTGCTGATATTGCCAGCCTGACCTTGTCTCAATCTATTTATTTTTGCCTTATTCACTAATCCAGTTTTTTCCTTTCTACCATTAGCTGTTTGTATTACACTCAACATGAAACTGAACCTGCTAGTCCTAATCCTAGTCTTCTTCAACTAAATCTGTGCTACTGCGCTGTTCAATGTGCATAGTTCCTGTTATTTACAACACGTTGGCGCTTGAACTTCATCCAGTCATCATGCACATGTTAAATTATACACAGGATTCGATACCTATCTATTGATGGTGGTGGTATGAAGTTATAAATGGCCCACTTTGGAAAACTGCTACAACTCATTTTTTGACTAGACAAACGTATACGCAGTGTGCAGATCTGTTTCACATGTGGCCGTATGGGCTAAAGCCTTTATGAAATACAAACTAAAACCATGTCTACGAATGCGATTGCATAAGTTGTGGCTCAGACCTCGTAAGTTAGGCATTCAAAAATACATTTCGTAGACTGAAATTGGTACTGACGCTGGTACTGGTACGGGTGCTCATCTTAAACTTGGCAAGTGAGTTAAACTCAACGTGGTAAACAATTTTTTTCTTAACATTCCGCAGCTCTTCAATTTGTATCTGCGAGCTTAGCAAATGAAGCTTAAAATTAAAAGCTGTGACAAATATTTTGTAAACATATTAGCCGAATGCATTGTTTTTCTAGCATGTTTAATCTGCAGTCATTTAAAAATTTGGTTGTATTCTACACTAAAAATAGACGACTCTGAAAGGATCTGTTAATGATACTTCTCGTACAACTTAACAAAAATTAAAGTAAAACCTCTATCAGATAAATATTAAAGATCCCAAATTAAGTGTAATTATCTAAATCAGTCTCCTTATATGAAAGCAAAAGGAATCGTAAGGTTATCACAAGTGGCAGAAGATTCAGTCGTAGATGAAATCATTTTAGCATTGCCTAACTCAACTATAGTAATACGACGCAAATGTACGATTTTCTCAAGGCTGTAGTCATTATTTAATGTACCAATGTCATTTTTATAGCTAAACTCTGATCGAGTACCTATTTACATTAATATTAATACATTCCAATATTTTTCAGTCCAGCCAAAATTAGGATGCTTTATTTGGTAACCAAGTTGCTAAAGTATAATGTAGATATCTATTTATTCTGAAATATGATGCAAATTCTATAGCTGTATCATATTTTATTACCGATAGCAGTGAAACAGGAGTCCAACTTAGACTAATTTACAATTGGTACACGGTAAAAACTTATTATCTCATTTTAATCATTTGTATATTCTTTGTTCATCTCTTTTCCTCACATCTTTTTCAGTTGTATGCGTCGAGATGAACATAGAACTGTTTAAATGCGATCGTATTTTGGAGTGTACGTACTAGTAATTACAGTGCAATTAAATTCAAAAAATATAATAAGTATCTTAATAACTGAACATACTCTCCAGAAGTATTTTCGACAAGCAGTTGGTGTTACGTCTTCCGGTAATAAAATCTGTCCAGTTAAGGGTCCAAATCGAGTTCCAGCAGGTATGTAGTCTCCACTCCAAACCCCGACAACCATCTTCCGGACGGGAACGGTATAGAAATGAAGTAATGGGTTATTTAATCAAGTGTTCATTATGAAAATCATCCGGACTAAAATCGATTTCAATAGCTTTGATAAATTCCGGGGTACTATCATTTTAATAACTTACTCACTAACCCCATATTGAAAATAAATATGCGGGAGGTTTTAGAACCACTTTAAATGAAAGAAGGGTTTTTTAATTTGTGCCAAAAAACGCTTGATAATGTGGCATACAATTATTTTAAGATTCCACGGGAATTTACACCAGCGAAGTAGATACTGATTTTTGTGTCAGAAGATAAATTCGTTAATTGAAAAGAAGAATTTATCATACAATCTGCTTTATCGAATTAGAAGACAAATAACATGTAATTACGTTTGCAGTTAGAAAGCAAAATAGAAGTATGAAATAGGTACATAATTGCAACTCACGTTACTGGTCTCAGGAGAGTATTTGAAATGCAGATTTCTTGGTAAAGATGCTTCTGCTTTGTTGGGTTCATCAATTGAGGTACCTGTATCTGGAACAATGTAGATGGTATGACCCTCGAATTCCTCTTCTTTAATGCTACTAATTTTCCACACGCCATTCTCACCCACATGGTTTCGCTTCACAACATCATCGGAAGTATTGTTATTATTATGATTAATCTCAGTTCTGTTAAAATTCTTGGGAATATTAGCTTCCAAATTCCCGTTCCCCACCGAATTTTCCTTGAGGAGATTCATTGGAGAAACACCTTTCACTGTTGAGATGCTGCTACTTTCTTTCTGTTTCACTACTAAGGAACTTGTTGTATAGTTTGTGTCGAAGAGTCGTTGAGGTGAAGTATCTGATTGTTGACTGTAATGGCTTGGATGCGAATAAACAATAAAATTATTGTGATTTTTAACTCCAATGGACATGTTTTGGCCAGGATTGTTCAAGTGCGGTGCTTGGAAGTGTGGTGCCTCATGTTCATCCAGGCTTAGATGACGCCGGGAAAAGGAAACTGAACTACGTGAATTGATCCCAATATTAGCGAGAATACTACTAGATGCTGATCGCTGATGATGTGAAGACTCTGTCTCGTACCCATCCTGCACGTGAACTTGATGGCTATGGTTATGATTCTGCTGACCCTGACCTCCAGAGGAAACTAGCGTTGAGGGTGCCAAAGATCCAACTCCTTTCGATGAGAAACCTTGACACTCTGTCAATTCGCCCATTCTACCACAAAAAAACAGTAATTCATAAATTATTCTATTCCGCTCATACACCGTCCATATATTTATGGAATACTAATACTCACCCTGGAAAACTGTACTTAATACTCAAAACAAATAAATGTTTCTACAAACATCGTTCGATAGGATGAATTGCGATAAGGGAGATAAAGAAGTATGTACTTTTTGTCGTTGACTCAAGTCGTACTTAATTCATTGGTAAGTAAGGTTATGATGGAGTTTGCACGAACAAGAACAAGAATTTGTTCGCGAGACCGCAGTCACCTACTAGATAAGATACCGTGTCGTACTGTAATTGTATGTACTCAATACCATTCAATGGATCAGTATAAACATTTAAACTTTGCGTAGTAAAAAGCTGTAGTAATTTTCTTCCAAATAGAAATATATCCACGTTGTAGAATCTCTTTATCGTTTCACTACTGATTTTCATAGAAGGTTTCTCAATAAAGTTGAAAAGGTTACTTCCGCATAAATACTGACCACAAATACTTACGTAAACTTTCAGTGATGCGATAATTTTTGTATTAAAGTAGTCGTACACATTTGATGGAAATTAAGTTCACCACAAGTGGTATCTACTATCGGATGTAATTCATTATAGTCCTTACAGAAAAAAGAACACGTGGGGAGATAGTACGTACATAGTAGAAAGTTCAGTATTGCATAGAATAGCGCAAAACTGCTAACATACCCAAACATAACTCCAGTGCCAGTACTTTAAATTGCACCTGATATACAAACTTTGATCGCCTCATAAGTTCCTATAAATAATAATTGCACGACATTAATAAACATTGTCAGCTCGTACTGCACCCTGTGAGCCCGAAGGCTCAGTGCTATAAAGGCAAGCGACGAGTTCAGTCAGACTTATTTGTCATTTAAACCTCCGCACTGATCGGTTTTCTCTCACTCAAACTGCTTTATCTATGATTTTCCAATGATTCTGAATAAGTGTCATCACTAATTGCTTCCACAGCTCTTTTTATTAAGAACGTGTATGTCTGCTACGCAATTAATTTTCAAGAACGCTGCCATTGAGACATGATAAAAACTCACCAATAGCAATAGCATTGAAAACAAGTAGACGAATAATACTGGTTTTAAGTTGTAAGTGTCGTTCTTCTATTCAAGGTAGCTTCAATATTCTATAATTTCACTACATATTTTAAAACTAGCTCAGCAGTAGCATCTATAATCTGGTAAGCTACGAAATCAAAACTTTCTACTATCTGCACATTTCTAACAACGCGTCCTCCTTATATTTTGTCAGGCTGAACAGTAGTTCGAACGTGCCTTGCAGCTGAAGTTGGGTCGCAATGAGTAGTAATATCTCCATATATGTTTTCCTTGTGCAGAATACATACATAGCTGAAGGAAATTACTCTTTACAATTTATGGCATGTGGAAAATATTAGATGGAAACACTTACCTTCGTAAAATGTGTACAAGTTAAGGCGGTAGGTAATTGACCACGGTGATTGGTTTGTTACAAGTTGATTCTCGAAAAAGTCAATAACTTTCTCAGCAAATATTATTACGTGTTCCAACAAACTTGGGCTCAGGTTCAGACTTTTTAATGATTCAATTAAGTTAGCTGTGGGAAATACTTCCTTAGTTCTATCCAATTAAGTTCGATCCACTTCAATATCCACTATCGGCAGCGAAGGAACGTACGCAAGGTCACTGAGGTTTAACTCAAGTTTTTAAGCTGAATTTTAAAATCTGGAAATAGTCAAGTAAAGTTGATAAGCTAATATGTAGCATTATTCTGAATTGTATACCGGTTAAGTGAATGCGTTTCATGGCACACAATGCAGAGCATGATTAAATAACAAAAATTATCAGCTAGATAAATGTCTTTTGATTCTCTCTTAGTGTAATTGAAAGTCACTTAAATGGAAGCGTAGAAACTCAGCCGACATACGTGGTATCAGTTTGGTAAACATTTATAAATTAAATAATTAAATGATTGGATGGAGAGTCGGATGGTACTACGGACAATTAAAATTCAGCTATCGAGATCCTTGGTTTCGAGAAGATAGTCATTTAACTCATGGTAAATGACAGACACCAGTTGTTCGGCCTAAACTTTTAGTAGTACCAGTATTCCTGTGTATTGTCTATTGACAAAAATTAGCAACTATTAATGCTCAAATGAGGCTAAGACTGTGAAAATTCAACCCGGAAAATCAATTCAAGCAAATACTTACAACTAATAGTATCAAGCAGTACCTTACACGAATTTGCAAATTGTAGAGATACGATATGATTCGATTGGATGGATGCTTATGGTATGTTGTTATCATGATCATTATTGTTTCAATGCCTACGTACAGCAAACCTTGCGAACGACGAGCGAGCGAACGATGAGAGTAAATCCCTTTCACAATAATGAAATAATGTACAATTCTGACATATATTTTGTTTTGAAAATATCCACAAGGCGTACCAGGCTAGATCCATTACTTCCGGCCACAAAGAGCATTGCCTGTAGCAAAATCTATTCTGGATAAATTGTTTGTGAGAAGAAAAGTTCATTGAATTTATCAAACAATCATTGTCATTCGAAGAAATGCTCAACTAATCTTAATCCTACTAGGCAACTATTGGTGATCGTAAAAATTATTTGAATCACTAACAATACCATATATGCACCTAGATAGATACAAATACTCATGCCTATACCAAGCCAAGTCAAACTAACACTAAGCCGAGCAACTGCATTATCGTCACTTGCTGTGCCATGCATGCATGCATCCATGTCCATGTCATCAATTTGCGAAGTTTAAACAATAAGTTTGTCAATACAATTCGCTCACTACTGTATTTCATAAGCATGAATTACCTCGTATTCAACAAGCAAATAATATTGTGCAAGAATCCTGGTTATTGACTTTTTAATTATTTATTGCCTAATTTTTTTGCATGTCAGCTTTACTGATTTGTGTGAGCACTTTATATTCTTCGGTTATAAAAACTGGAAAAAATCTTGCCATCAAAAAAATAATGACGTAATGACTGCATTGTAATTAATTTAGTATGTAGCAAATCCATAAAAAACAATGAAACAATAACGTAGCTATCTCTACGAAAACACTCATTCCTTTAGAACGTGCTACCACTGTTAGCCCTCATATATTAAGATTAATTTAATTTAACAAACAGCGTCGGAAATCTAGTTAAAGGTAAGTTAACAGTAATTATGTACATTACGTATTACCGTGTAATACAGGTAGATGATACTTGTAGGGAAACCCATCCTGAAACGTTTTCTTCAATGCATTGTAATGGTTGGTAGTGGTCTTAGCTAATAGCATGTCTTAGAGCGAGAGAGAGACAACTTTATTAAACAAAATAAACTCGACATTGTCCTCCAACGAGGGTAGCCAAAATAGACTCAAAATACGTTACAAAATAAAAATAAATCATCACAAAATAAAAATAATTCATCACTCCGGTATTAAGTATTAAGGAGCCCTACAACTAAAAACAGTTATGGTACTCAGCATATCCATAATGCACTGTTGCGAGCATCCGGTTTCATACAATACTATTCTGATTTTCTGTTTTTCCCTTCACAAGTTCTATGGTATTTAATTTAAAAATTGTTAGTTTTCAAAAGGCACACTTGAAGCTCACTAATTCTTAAATGCCACTCACGACGTCTTGATTGCATTTCACGTTATTGTTACAGATTTTAACAGAGCAACATGATTTTAGGAATAAATACGCAATACCTACATCCTCTACCACCATTTCCCACTCTATTCTGTCCTTGCTCCAAGTTACATATCTGCTTTTACATTCTGCTTTAGGTTTTAAAACGTTACCATGAATTCTCAAAGTATTTAATAATATACTTAGGGTTTTATATGAATTTCCGGGCGGATATTTTCTCCATTGTTAGAGCTCGAATTGCATTAAAAATTGTTGGCACTTAAAAAAGTATATGACGTCACATGGAATAATAAGTACAAGCAGCAGCCTTGCCTTTTATTTGAATGACATGTATAATATATAAATTAAAGAAATGTAATCGCGGGTTAAAGTTCCGAACCGAACATCTATATATTTGCATACTAAGTACGTATCATACCATAAAGCTACACCTTTATTTCTGGCCAGTCTATTCTCCCTGTAGTTGATATTTTCGAATCACTACTCAAGAGTCTAGAGTGAGGGTGGGGAAGTAGGTAGGACATAAATCGTCCCAGCTCGCAGTTATTAGTGTTAGTGCTAGGCAAAGAAGCCGACGATGAGAGTTGGCTTTAAACAAATATCTTCCTCTGTCAGCTTTCTGTTGAACTGAACACTCCAGCCAATGAGTTTACGTAAGAGACAATGCATTGTGCTCATAAAAGCTGAAATGGAGCAAAGGCAAAAGAAGAGACAAAAATTGCCACCATAGGAAAAGAATGGAACGTGGAGAAAGTAAGTAAGTATGACTATCAAGTAAGTCTTCCCCACTTCCCTCGCTCAAACAAATATATCTCCCTACATATGTAGGTACTTGTGTGCATATATCCACATATACATTGGTTACATATAAGTGGCTTAGAATATGGAACAATGATGGCAAGCCTCGTGCCTACGTACTGTAAATGTTCCGTACCGAAAATGCAGTGAAATTCTTAGTATGTCATGAAGGAGAAAGCGAGTCCAAGGCCAAAAGGAAAATAAAACGAGTTTTCTTTCTTTTAGCACTTTAACTTAGCCTTCATGTGGAGATATAGGTATACAGGGACACATGATGAAGGCGCATACATGTTCTACCTACGCGTATTTGGTATTTCCCGAACTTGGCTTATACCACGATATGCCATTCCGTGCCATACAATGTTCATATCAGCACAAATACCCAAACAACTCCTCCTGTTATATCCCACTCAATGGAATGGATACCAGAGGCTGAAAATGTATTATTAACTTATTCAAGGAGAAAGTTTAGACAGTCGATGACGATCGAACTGAGCAACTATTTTACTATCAGCATTAAACACACAAAATTTATGTACACTGCGTAACTTTTGTGGATGCTTTCTCAGTATTCTGTTCTATAACACGGCATAGCCACACCACACAACAGTGGCACAATCACAATATACAGTACAAAAAGCATGAGACACAGCGCTGTTCCTCTATATTGTCGTTGAAGATGTAAACCATGTTGTAATAGTGCAAAACAAACGGCGTATAACATAATTTGCATCTTCAACAACGATATGTACTCGCCACATATGCAGACGTAATCTATTTCTACGTATACTCATTATTAGAGCGAAAGTGTGGTGAAGCCCAATCCAATTTTTCTGTATTAATAACTTACTGAGTTGTCCTCAGGTTTCCCTGGTCTCACGGGTTACTCTCAAATCATACATGGACTAGAATCGGTGATTCTTGTAGCTCTGTATAATACCTTCCTTGACTATGCCTTCATCCTTCTGCTTATGCGGTTTCGATTCTCTTGCAAGTCTTCGTGTTACCATATACAAAAAATATTTTGCAAAAAGTAATGTCTAATCAAGAATTTGTCGTGTTTGAAGATTCTACGATAACACTTCATTCTTCTATATTTTCTGACTAATGAAGGAAAGTGATCTGTAAAGTTATAAGAGCTAAAATCTACGTGCATGTATGTACCTAACTCTAATGTTTTTTATGTAGATAGGTTTGTGCTATTGGCTTTTCCGTTGTGGCTTGGTGCCTTGAGCTTGACCCAAATAAATAAACGTAGCCCGCGATGTACAATAGGACGATACAATCAACATGCATAAGTACCTACTATTAATTCATTAAATTTTTAAGTTTATTTTGCAATACAAGAGAACATAAATACCATAAAACTTCCGATAATTACCCGGGGATTATTGTTGTATTATGTTGTTTTATTTATTTATGTCAACTTATCAGACCCGGGAATTATTAGAGTCGGGGAATTATGACCAACGTCGAAAGTTTATGCTGCCATTATTGGTATATAAATTAAAGCGCTATACATAGAACTCACAGTGTGACTTTAGGAATTCAACAATTCTAACTTATAAAATTCTAAATTCTTCGAATTTCGTCCTTTTGTGAAATATGTGTTGTCTTCAGTGATCATCCAATCAGATTAAGAGTAAACTAATAGGAGTAGCATGGGAATATGAGTGCATGCTTCTATTAATATATCGGAGAATTATTAGAGGCGGGGAATTAATTTCTAATCCTATCTCTTTTCCCCCGATAATTATCAGAGGCGGGGAGTTATTAGAGGCGGGGAATAATTGGAAGTTTTACGGTATGCAATATATTTATTTTCGTGGTCCTATGAGATTCTGATTCTATATGGTGTTCATATACAGTGGAGTTTATGTACTTTTAATAGACAATAGACAATAATACTCCCAGTTTTCGAGGGAGTAATCAGCGTGTAACTTCGAGAGTACTGAAAGGTACCTACTTTATTGATGGGAAGTAATGTCTTGAACCTTTGCTGGTACTTTTTACAAAGAATAGTCTAAAGCATTTCTAACTTCGATAATTTCAATGTTTTTAGTAACAAACAAAAGCAAGCAAGGTCGCTTAAGGTGTAAACCATGTCAATGCGTTATAAGCTAATTCATTAAATCGACAAAGAGAAGCGATGAGAAAATGAATAAATGACCAAAGTATTTGCAGGGGCAAAAAATTGATACGTTCCAAGTTAAGCATCTCAGACTTTCGCCACCTAAAAAATATTCTACTCCGGCGATTGTTGCAACGACAATAAAAATATGAAGGACGCATGAAAGAGATTGTAGAAATGTACGAAGCAGTTGATATTTAGATTATATTGCAATGTAACGAGGTGAGCAAAAATCACCATAGCATATTCCCGTTTCTCCGGCCACCTCACAAGTCTTGTGTAACCGACTATGTCTCCACCACCGTCTGACATTGGGAAAATGCTAATTCAAAGCAAATATTGAGTAATCTACCATAGGCTAAGACACTATCTAATTTCGCATTTAAACTGTTAAGCGGAAACAGCGAAAGTTCAGTTGGACTGAAATAAAATTTCTTGGCCCAAGTTCAAGGACGAAAACCACGAAACCACCCTTTAAAAAATCCCCGTAGGAAAAAGTCGGCTTCATCAGATTCAGAATCTCAGCTCATGACCTTAATTTTTCTGTATAACATTTTTTATTCACATGCGTGCATAGCTAGAATGCCACGTTATACAAACATACCTACCTTAAATCTAAAAAACTGAACCTAGATCAAAAACAGCACTTACACCTATTTATAGATAATACCGCATTAAAATCTACTCGAAGGCTTTAAACTGTCATTCTTGAATCCTTTGATACAACACCTAACTACTCCAACTCTATTTCAAACTTCAAAGGAATCGTTTGGACGGCAATCAGAATGTGATAAATGATTGCTACCAATATGTTGCATAGTTGCAATGTAAATCCTTGCATGAAATGCATGTTCAGTTTCATGGGCCCATTAAAATTAAAATATATAAAAATCAAACCAATGCATAACTATAATTACAATTAAAAATAAAAACGTAATTTCCTTCATCTCATAATTTAGTTTGGTTGATCATCTAAAATAAGCTTAGAAATTTAATATAAGAAGTAATAATAATGAATATATAGTATAGTAATTATGTCCACTAAATTATCCTATATTAAACTACACACTTAGATAATCTTAAATGAGGCTAATACCATTCTACGGGGTGAAATACTCATGTCCGAGTACGAGAAACATGGTCACAAGAAATGACTAGTTCACCATTGGTTTCCAGTGTTATAATATGAAGATACTTCCGTGTAGTAACCCACCACTTAATAAGATGAAACTACATTAATATTTGGATAGAGGAACAACACAGAACCAAGAAAAAAATACTTATGAGCTCCACATAGACAGTATCACATTACACAGGCAGCTTCCACAGAAATGAAAAAGTCGACAAATTCACTTTCACCAAACAATTACTAACATAATGACTAAAACGTCAATTAATATGGATGCGTTCCTCCGGAGCTGTGTATATCAGCTATCTTCTATGTACTCTACCGATAGATTTCAGATTTAGTGTGGCACGAAATTTGATATTAAACTTATAAATAACAATTAATTTAATTATTTGAATAGTTGGAGGGGATCAAATGGTCTACTTTGCTAATTTTTGCTGTGTTGGTTCATTTACAAGGAACTAAAGTCAGAGGGAAGAGCATATAGCCTTTGTCCGACCTTACGATACACTTCACTCAGTACATTTCTAGTCTGCTGTACATCGGCCACAAGACACGGTTGAAATGAAAAGGGAAACTGGAAAGCAGACTGGATTAAGATATAAAGCAAATGTGCAGAGCGATACCGGATAAAAGTAGAAAAGTCTGCGTAGTAAATAGTGAAACGTGTCAGTGTCATGCCAATACGTGTGTGAGTCTAAAGCAAGTCGAAAAAGCACGGTGGGGAATAGAAGGGAAAAGGAGTCAACTACTTTCGTCTGTCTCATGGTTACGCTAAGCTCCGTCAAGTAGAATATACCAGAGCCATATAAACTATAGCGAGTACAAAGTCAGAGACATAGCCAGAGCACTGAATGTGACCTAAACCTTTGTCGAAATCTCATTCGAATATTGCAATGAAAGTAATCTATTCCATGTATCTGCATCCATCGAGGCAACTTATACTGCCGGGTATGAGCGATCAAAGTAAGGCGACCAGCAAGGCAAGGCAAAGCAAGTCAGCAACAGAAACCCAGTGGAAATCCAAACGGAAACTAAATTTGCTGCTCCCTTACCCCACAATAACACCTCCAACTTTTGGAAATACTTTCGTCAATTGAAAATATGATATAATTTATACCCGGGTATATATACATGTACATGCAACCATATATATATCCTCCTTGAAGGTAAACTTGCAAAACAGAACAACTGCTGTCAAAGTATCTTTAGCGGATATCTTTTTTTTGCAAACCTGTATTCGTATTCACAGTACATACTAGGTAGTCGGTGTACGTATGTACCACATAATTATATGAGTGTAGGTTTGCAAGTGCAAGGTATTGCCTGTCTGTTTACTTGAATACAAAGCCAAAGCTAAAGCGAAAGGCAAAGCGAAAGCTAAGGCGAAAGAATTTGAAGGTATCTATAGAAATATACGTCGATATAATCATTTGCAGTGTTTGGGTAGCTACGGCTCGGTTGGAGTAGGCAGTAGGCAGTTTAGCTCTTACTCTCGCTTCTTGGCTCGTCTCTTCCCTTCCATCTTTATGTAAATATTGTATTAGACCTGCCGCTATACAACAAGACAGCTTGTATATGTGCACACAATTTCAAATAGGCACGAAAGTATTGCTTATGCTGAAATTGCAAGTAGATACCAGAAATAGCTGGAATCGGAATGGAAGGTCGAGAAAGAAGAAGAAAGGAAACCATTCCCTGGTTACCAAACCACCCGGCATGCACTGCATTTCTGAATGCGTAAATGCCACTGTAAAAGCCATATGCCTGTCAGCCTGCCTATGTAACCTCCATATTATGTATCCTATGTTGGTCTTTCTATGTGCTTGTGAACGAAGGCCGACTCCCGGCACTGACCTATATTCCCAACGCCCTTGTGTATTGTTTCTATTCCTCCGTCGAAAGCATAGTACAGGTGCCATTGCCGCATAGATTCGCAAGAAATGCTGAATACCTGAAAAGCTCATTTACAACTTATACCCAGAGTCATATTTATATTTACACAGAGATTCAATCACGTCAAGTATTCTTTCTCCTTTCTAAAGATCGGCGTGGCGTTGGCGTTGGTTTTCACGTTTGTTTTGGTTTTAGCTTTCGCTTTGGCTTTGGTGTTGCTGTTATGGTTGGTAATGCACTTCGTGTCTTGTTATTCCCTTTGTCCTACTCCTGCTCTCCTTTTCGCTATAGTAATCTTTAGCACTTAGGCAAAAAATAAAGCTGCTGCAGACTTAACTTTATGTGTAGCAACACTTTAATTATTATAAATATGTCTATACGTAATCTTTACCTTGATTAGACAAGACTCATCTAATTGTTAATTTTGAATAGTGATGTGTGTTGGCTGATTGAGCTATGAACTCTCGCCATACTACACCAAACTTACGTAACCCTATTGCTTAGATAACTTAGATTCTTCTCAAATGCCTAACCGATCAATGTCGATACATACGATTGTCTTTATATAGATTCTTATTCGTACAGATGGGCATATATCTCGCGTATTCAACATTCGTGGACAAACTTCCAATCCTCCTCTTTTTGAGGAGAGAAGAGAGCTCCTCAGCTTTCTGTTGTGTCTACGGTCTCCAGCCTATAGCTGTGGTATAATACATAATTACTCCTAAAGATGTTGCATCAGTTCCAAAGATAAATGTCGCGTGTAAACATGAATGTATTTAACTTGAGATATACATACATAGATGTAATTCAATACAATATAGGAATGTGGGTGTCAATAGACGATATTTTGCTAGCTGAATATGAATCGCTTATTTCCAAAGAAGGATAAGTCCATGCGGCCCGCTAGGGAGCATACTGCATGCATGGTTTGGGAGCCAGTCGCATCATCGCCAATTCGGTGCATCGCAACTCGGTGTGTATTGTTCGGTGTTTCGCTATTCGGTGTGTGGAATTTGCCAAACAGTCCACAATTCGGTGTGTCGTGATTCGGTGATTCGGGTGAATTTCACAATACAGTATTGTACCGTGAAATTCACGCAAAAGTAGGTGTACCAAACTTGCAACTACACGAAATACTAAGTTTAAAATGGATATGAATGTACTAAGCAAAGAGAAGAGAAATCGGGAACCATGACGCTGAAAGACTGACCGGCATCTATGGGACCTTGGCTGCCAACCGAAATATCTATGATAAAATGCATCAGTCAGGTGCGATGCAAGAAAGGAATCGTAATTCCATCCTTCAAACAGGGATCAATCAAGCCGCCGAATAGAGTTTTGAAGGGGTAGAAGTCCAGGCATGTCGTTTCCACCATGCCCAGAACGTTCAACGTCACATATCCCCATCATTAGTGTTAGCCATGCGAGAAAATATTGAACTTGAGATCGGGGTTAAAATGCTGTCAGCAATGACAATCGTTCCTCCGACATCTGTCCGAAAATTTCCAAAATTTTGCAGTGACGAATTTGATAAAGAGGCTTTCTACGACTTATCTGTGTATTTTCAGGATAGCTACGTTGGGACCAAAAGCTGTCCACCACGCTTTCCAATTGAATTGTGGAATGTTCACTATAGAGTACTTGACAATCTCCCACGCACGAATAATTTCGTCGAAGGCTGGAATAATGGTTTCCATCATCTAGTGTGGTGTGACCACCCCAGCCTACCTAACCTAATTGGGAAATTACGTTGGTCTCAACAAAAAACTGATAGACAATTGGAGTGCAGACTAGCTGGAGACAATCCCCCTGCTAAGATCAAGAAATATTTGTAAAACTCTTTTACTATTTATTCATTTTACCTGTTATTCGTCGGCTGTTGCACGGTTGCGTTTGTAATACATATACTGTTGAATTGTGCTTGAATAATTCACGCACCGAATCAGGACACACCGAATCGTGGACTGTGCGACACATTCCACACGCCGAATAGCGAAACACCGAACGATACACACCGAATTACAACGCACCGAATTGGCGAGGATGCGACTCGTGTCCTTACCGCATGCGTAGCATGGACTGTTAGCATTGCCATTGCGCTTAAGGGCCCGGATGGACTTATCCTTCTTTGGAAATAAGCGCTTCATATGTACTCAGTACGTCCACATAAATGTATCTAGCAGTTAATTAGTATCCCAAGATTCTTTCCTACAATACAACACAAAATAGTGCAATGCACACAGTCGAACACAATTGAAGTGTAATCCTACTCTTCAATTTATTTGCTTTCTTTCGGATTTAATTGCGATTCCAGACAACTAATTCGATTCCTACTTACCAAACCAAAACCAGGCCAAATCAAGCCAGGATTGCACTAGACAAGGACTCTCCATTCCTGGAAGTCGCACACTGTACTCTCAGCAGCTTTCTATCTTGTATAACCGTAGACAATCGATTTTCTACTTTGCGGTGTCTTCTGTTGGACAGAACAGTTATATTTACATTTACGTAAGTGAATAATTACATATAGCTAATTCAATTGCATATGTATGTAGGTCTGAAGGTGTCTACGTATTTTTCTGAGAGAATCCTTCTTGGTCTTATAAAGTCAGACACATTAGATTCGGCTGTAAGCTGCAAGGAAACCTCCAACTGCAAGTACCCAATAAAACTATGCCGATATGCAGTCACCGTCCAAGGACAAAGAAAGCAAATTGTGTCAGAGTAGGATGTATACACTAATAAAGGTGTTCAATTTCACAGCCTTTTGATTGGAGGAAAATTATATTGAAGGAATTCAGAGAATTTGTGTTAAAGTCAATAGTCAACTTCAGATCCAAATTATGTAATCGCAATCTTATTAATCAGCCAAATGGAGTCTGTAGCTCCATTTTCGGAATAAGCCAAGGAACAAATTAAATTATCACAAAATATTATAGTTTATAAAACACCTATAAGGTTAAGTTTGTGATTTCCGTAGTCCTAGCATGTCGTAGATGAGTGGAGAGAAATAACTTTACTTAGTCACTGTTACACAATTGTAGTAGCCTTTAGACTCAGTCTACGATACAAAATAAGGGTAAACCTGACGGATCTCAAACTTTTCTCACTTCATCTCACCTCAAAAATTAACATTGTATTTCCATAGATACAGAGATTTAATTGAG
>JAAXYX010001137.1:0-26067 GCA_036851915.1 Ptenothrix huangshanensis
TCAAAAGTTTCATCTCCTGTCACGTTCGTTTATTATGCAAAGTGCACCTTTTTATAAAGGGTTTATCTCCACGTATAATTGTTGCTATGCATTTGTTTCAATCTCTTGCACATTTTTTATTCCGCGTCACTCAGATTTTATTCCCACGGATGTAGGTGCGCGTGCCGCACGAGAATCGGCTTAGCTTTGTTTTTGGCTCCAATAGTCCCCAAAAAGGGACAATAGAGTACAATATACGTGATCAATACTTCTATAGTATAGACAACTCCGAAGAATAATTACATACTCCCTATAGGAACACACTGCGTACATTTTGCATGCGTAATATACCTAGGATAGGAAGGAAGATAATTATATTTTAAGTTTTAATTTAGTTGCGTATTTTGAGACAGTGAGTCATATATGTGGCAGAAACAGCCTGTGGGGTAAAACTGATGCAATCAAGTCAATAATAGTCATGCAAATACAATTAATTAGGCATAAACGGCATAAAGCGTAAATGCGAAGATAAGTTCTTTTCCTATCAAAAATACCCTGCGGAATATCGGAAGTATATAACACTGTCATTCATTCCAAGCGTTCTATGTATATTTCCACAAGTTCACTCATGATTTCAGTGTTTCCGATACACATAATATAATATACTAGAAGATATGTAGATCGTTTCCAACAATTCCAACCCTACGCAAGTATGACTTCGAAAAAAATTGGCCTTATTATTAGCTAGTTGTCAAGGACAGAATTCTGAATATTCGGAGTTTCAAATTGTAGGGTCGAATTTCGAAATTTTTTATTAAAAAGATAATAAAATAAAATGCAAGCCATTCGTTGCACGAATGAGGAAATTTAATAATATTTTTTCGAAGTACGGTGGTAAAAAAAGGAAAGCAAGAATGTGCTCCGGAAAAACTTGTTCGCGAAAAATGCTTATTGCGATTGCGAAGCCAATTTGTTAGATTGCACGAACTTGAATTCCAGTAAATGGAATTTTTGCTAGAAAAAATACCTAGTGCATTATCAAGCGTATCTTTATAGTAGGTACCAACTACCAACACCGAGACCAACCAACAATACTTCGATATGTTGGTAGTTGGTACTGCACGTACTTTGAATTCGAAACGAGTACCAAATGACAGAAATACAACACATACCAAAATCTGGAATATCTGTATTTGTGGCAATAGTAACGTTTTAAGAATACGCAAAAAAAGTCACCAAGTCAAGTAATATCAATATCAATACTACGATTGTATAAATGTTAACTGATCCCCATCGTACAATCGCACTTAAATTACATGCTTCTTGGAATAACCGGCAGTTATGATCATTAGATTTTAAAATTCGCTGTGACCTTAATCCTTTTCACATTGTCCGCATGAACAAAAGCACAAAGGACTACTTATTCCATCCGTTTTGGACTACTACTAACTTTCTACGCTGGCTACTCCAGTGAGCATCATCATTTCCAGGCAAAATGGTACGTGGAATTTGCCGAATTAATTTTACATTATTACTCTTTCCCTTGGTTTATTTTTAATGACCTTTGGATATATTCTTATTAAGTCGGCCAATGACTGTTCGTTCACGTCACATTTTATTACATGAGGCTAAGATTGATTTCCAGAAAAAACCCTTATTTTATTCATGATGAAATCTCAATGCACCAAATGTATTTTTTGTTTGCGAGTCTACACACAAATTTAGATGCATTTTAGCAATAACTTACATACCTACTTCAATAACGACCCACGTCGGTAAATGGTAACTACTACCTTAATTCACCTTGCCCAAGTACAAGGTCGTATGAATAATGATCCTCCTGACTACTGATGCTGATGACAACGACTGCATGAAATTTATATAGGTACTTATATACACGTTTGGAATTAAATTTGGGGGAAACAGTCACTCAGTACTATTTGCATAATAACAATAACGAATAACCCACGACTTGTAATAATATCTCAACTGAGACAACTCATTACGCCATACGACATATGACTGTATTCAAATTCAATGATATGCCTGCCGGAATATTTTAATGTTTGAGTAAAAAAAATGTAGAAACTTCAACTTTCAACCTACGCGCAGAATATAAACTCCATGAATCATAATAACTAAGTAAGACCCGAGCAAGAAAATAGTAGTAAGTATAACTAGTAAGTAGAAACTCGGTGTAGGTACTCATAGTCATTCATAATATAAACCTCCAGCTCCAGCAAATGCAAATAAACACAAACTCATTTCCCATTCCCTCCTAAAGAGAAAACTCTCTGTCCAGCTCATGCTTGAACTTATAGCTTCGTAAATGTATCCCATTTGTGACGGGAGGGGAAGGTGATACACATCTCAATTACCCATTTGTATGAACAGGTAAAATGTCAAGGGGCCAAAGGGCGCAGAGGTAGCTATACATGCCAATAATAATAATACAAGTGCGTAGATATGTAGGCAGTAACTACATACATATTTATCCATCCTAATTAATTTACCTACTACTACCATCAAAATTGAAGCAAAGGATTACAATTCATTCAGTCCTATTTCATCTCACCTTTTGGATTTATTTCAAGCTGCCTGTGCAGTCACCAACCAACCAACAAGAATACCTATAAAGCAACAACAACAGCTTTCTCACTCCTGATGATGATCTAACATTGCTAAAATTGCTTTCTTTGTGCTCCCGGTGCAAGATGAAGAAGTTAATTATACTGTATGGCTTGCATACGGTGTTGTACCGTATCGAGTCCTATCGTATCCCATTGTTCCAACCAAGCAACCTACAAAACAATCCTTCAAGTCACTAAAACCTGCTGAACCTGGCTGAGTTGATAGTGAAATACGTACAAAAGGAAAAAGCAAAGCTCATGCACACTACTTTGGAAAAACCTTTCTATTGCACTCACCCCATTTAATTATAAATACCTACCTATATATTTTTCGTCTCTTTGAAAAAGCAGCTTAGAAGAAAATCCATCCAAGAGCTTTTGTTTTAGGATTAAGAGTCAGATTGGAATTGGAACGTTATAGCTTACATATATTCACCACTAACTATCTAAAAAAAAGGTAAGCGTGAATACCCTACCACTACCTACGTATAGGTATCTAGGGCAGGTTAGATTTTTCCATGTTTCTACCTCTCCCGGACCAACATTGAACATGAAAAGGGCAATGACGAGCTAGAGTCGTACTCGTACTCGTCCCGTCACCGTACCGTAACCGTAACCGTAACCATATAGAGCCTGATGCCAAGTGCAGACGGAGAAGCGGAACCATGTCATGATCAGAGGCAGAAAAGCCGAAGCTGAAGAAACAACGTCAAAGTGTTTTCTCTTTCTGCACTTGAATGAAATAAAGTTGTGAAACTAATAAAATGATAGAGCTTTCTTCGGATTTTGATGGAAAGAGAAGGAGAGGAAACGTGCTTGAGCAAGAGCAGGAGAGATTGAAACCGGAAAAGTAAAGTGGAGAGTAAGGGAGTAAGTGGACGTATGTACGGGAGTAAAAAGCGTGTAGTGGATGGCTAATGGGTCTCTGGGTAGTGGGCTGTGGAACTTGTGCTTAAACTTCTCGGTAATAATAAGCACAAGTAGAGAGTATAAGTGGCGTTCGTTTGGCCCGAAGCCTTAAGCTTCATTTGGAACGGACGTCGTCCATAAAAGACGTCAGGTGTGGTAAAAGGGATGCAATCTTATGTGAGATTTAGAAGAGGGACCCCCCAAGACGCGGAAATTGTTGGGGAAGCAGTCCAGTTAGGTTGTGACAGTGAGGGAAGGAAGAATTGAAGAGGAAGGAAGGAATGTGGGAGAGCAGCTGACATTTTCGAAGGAAAGGGAAATAAGCCTTGCCTAGAAGTGCTTGTGTGGTATCGATTATGCCAACTCGCACCACCTGGTGGCCTCTGGGTGAAGTGACAATTGGTTGGTTCATGTTGGTGTGTTAGGATGTAAAATTCATTCAGTCTTGACTTCCCATCTCAATAGTCAAGTGTGAAGTGAATTCGATTTTATCCGAAAGCAAATCCAAATATACCCACACGAACCAACATACCTTGTGCAGTTTTACGCTCGAAACTACATGTATCTCAGTGTCAAGTGTCACCTACAATATTAATTCACTTAATTAACTCCGCTTATTTACATTTCATTTAGATTTAATTACTTGTATTCCTTTCTAAATACTTTCAATAGCTAAAGGTAAGAGACTTGCGATTTTTCAATCCTTGCACTTTCATCCGGAAATTGTAGTAAAATCACTCGCACAACGAGTCAGTCAATTCAGCAAAATTCAGTGTCTTGTCTTGACTCTTGAATAGTCTATTGACTACTTCCAGTAGACTATTAGTAACTAGAACTAGTAGTAGTACTACTTGTGACTAATGCTAATCCTATGGAGTGATGGTAGTGAGTTTACTGGAACTATCAGACCAGACCACCAAACCAAATATCAAAGTCGCAGTCAGTGATTCAAGTCTGTAGAGTTTGCAGTTTGCTCAGTTTGAATTTTCTTCTGTTTCAAATTACGCTGTTAGTTGTTCTTGTCTTTTGTTAGTAAATCATTTAGGAAAGGTTTAGTTGGGTAAAGTTAGGATTGTATATATGAGTAATTGGTTGTTGGTGTTGGTATGGTAGTTGATAGATTTTGTGGGCATCCTTGGTAGGTAATCTAGTTGACGTAATTGACGACGGATTATAGACTGATGACTATTAGATCGTGCAACTGCCAACTTCTCGTCGTGTAATTGTACTGTTTTCTTTTCATTTTCAAGATGGGTCAGACATTGTCCGAACCAGTGACCGCCAAAGAATCGAGCAGCGTTCAAAATTCCACGTTCAAAGTAAGACATTTTATTCTTTTGGTTCATGTTACATCGTGGCGTACATACTTCTTAGGGCGGTTACCCGCGCTGGATGCTCACGGAAGCATTTTCTTATTAAATGTTTTCCTCACAGTGGTGTGTCATGTTTTTAGAATCGTGTATTTTTAATCGTACACTTTGCTATTTGTTTTCGGAGATGGAAATCTTCTGTTGGCTTTCAAAGTTCATGATTCGTCAAGTTATCAGTTTTGGAAGCAAATATGACAATTATTTGATTTCTACTTTTGTGATAATTCTGATGTAATGTTTATTTAATTTTGAATTGATAGGTTGGATCCAGTTGTATGCAAGGATGGCGTGTCACAATGGAAGACGCCCATACGCATATTCTTTCACTTCCAGATGATCAAACCGCTGCTTTTTTTGGTGTTTACGACGGACACGGAGGTTCGTGGTTTTCTGTATTCATGGTCGTTGGTTGTGAAATGTAAATTTTAAATGCAATCTTCTAGGTTTAGTATAGCCATATAACCATCCGAATTTTTATTTTCAGGCCCGAAAGTAGCTCAGCATGCCGGCAATCACTTGCATAAATTCATAGTACAAAGGCCAGAATACCAGGAGAGTGATGTGGTGGATGCCATTAAACAGGTAAATTATTATACTCGAAAATTATATGAATAGGTAGAAATAAATATTAACGAATGTAGTGTGGGCAAAAAATGAGACAAGTTCAAACAATTCCAAATTTGTTTTTACTGGTACCATTACTAAAGATAACAACGTCGCAAAAATTCCGTCAAAGGTATAAATAGTTTTAATGAATCACTCTATGCAAAGAGTACGTGACGTAACGTGTACATTGAATTGGGCAAGTTGGGCAAAAATATGCATAAGCTGATTATACACACGCAACTAATGTATTTAATTTGCCATTTCTTTTCAGGGTTTCTTGGAATTCGATCATTCTATGCTTAAAGACGAGCATATGCGGGATGAACTGGCTGGGACTACGGCTGTTACAGTTCTAATCAAAGACAGTAAAGCGTTCTGTGTAAGTTTTCCTTTGTACCTTGGGAAAGTTAATACAGCGTAATTAAGTTATTATTACCTGGGGAAGTTGATAAATATATTACTTACAAATTTACAAGTATCATTATAAATAATATTGCAGGGAAACGTGGGTGACTCACGTGCAGTAGCTTGTGTTGGTGGCCAAACATTACCTTTATCATCTGATCACAAGCCAAATAACCCAGAAGAAGCTGCCCGGATAACACGTGCAGGTACATACGCAGTAGTTTTGCGTTTGGTGTTGTGAGCAAGATGAGTGATATCACATTATCAGTGCCCATTTCGTTTGTATTAAACGCTAACCTTGTAAACTTTATTTGTAAAGGTGGGTGGGTGGAATACAACCGAGTTAATGGGAATCTAGCTCTTTCGAGAGCGTTAGGTGATTTTGTTTTTAAGGTAGGTCTAAAAATATTGACATTTTAAAACTAGCATTTGTATCGTAGGATAAACAGAGTGGCGCAGAACATTGAGACTTGCACATTAAATCCTTGTTCCTGGTTTTTTGTGGTTTAAACTTTGCAAATTTTATTTTTAGCGTAATACAACAATGAAACCCGAAGAACAAATGGTTATCGCTCTTCCCGATGTCGAAGTCCGGGATATAACGGATGATTGGGAATTCATTTTGTTAGCCTGTGATGGTATATGGGATGTCGTAACTAATGAAGTAAGTCCTGTTTCTGTAATAAGAAAATTCACCTATTCAGAAATGTGTGATAGAGGTAGCAACGTAACATGTCGATGAGCCTATGAGTTAACAAGAAGTACCGATATCCAAAACAATGTTAGTAACGTATCATTTTTGCTGTATGATATAACACAGGAGGCTGTTGAGTTTGTTCGTCGACGTTTGAGTATCAACATGGAACCGGAAACTATTTGTGAGGAACTCATGACGAACTGCCTCGCTCCCGACTGCCAAATGGGTGGTTTAGGCTGTGACAATATGACGGTAAGTACGCTTTAAGTTGTAATAAACCTATAGAATTTAGTTCTTGTGTCAATACTCTGCCCTTTTTGACGTAAATTTGACATTTATACTGTGGAATGTCTCGCGAAGTTCTGAAGATAGCATTACTAGAAGCAGGCCTGAAAAGACCTAATTCATTGCTATACTCACCCGCGTTTAACGCACCATTTGTTTATTTACTATAAAAATAGAACGCTATCATCCACATTATTTTTTAAAATGTCAGGTGAAATACGTTTTTCACATATCTCGCATCTGATCGTACATCACATAGATGTCTCTTTTTACGGAAACTGACCCAATCATGTGTGGCTAATACAGGTGATCTTAGCTTGCTTCCTGCACGGTAAATCTTACTTGGAACTGTGCCAACGTATTGCTGCGAGTTATTCCCCTCCATTGATCAGCTCGAATCCAATGAATGGAAACGTGGATGAAGAGAATGAAGTCGATGAAGATGAAGATAACGATGATAACGAGGCAGACGACGACAATGCTATTTATAGTTAAATTTTCAAATTTTAATCACTCATTTTTCAGGGGATGTCAAAAATCTATAAGTATAAGACTACATGCTATTTTACGAAAGGTAGAGACGTGCAGACATCAATTTTTTCATCTGGCCGTGAGTATTATTTCGGTCAGTTGAAAGAATGAATTGCGACCAGTTCATTCATTTTTTAATGGACATGTGTCACTTACTTGCAAAAATGGCTTTAGTTTTCCAACCTCTTGATCGTCCCCCAACCGTCCAGATTACAAGAAAATAAAAGTAAACCTTTATGAATTTGTAATCTGCGGGAAGTAGAATGTAGCCAGTTTTACCATCCTGCGAATAATAATGAAATAAAGTAATACGCTAAACTTAAAAGAATCATATATTAGGCCATAAGTAATACAAATGAGAGACATAATGCAATGCAGATATTCTTGCTTAATCTGCTTTTTAGCCAAAAATATGTTACAGTTTTACGATCTTTATTACAGACTATTAAAATGAGTCAATTGAATTTGTAAATGAAATGATAAATTGTACCTAGGCTATTGAAATGAAATAATTTTGAGATCAGATTTTCCATCACATCCACATCCGATTACGAACTTTATTTTTCCTGTAAAAGGCTAACTATAATAATAGTAATTGTAAGTTGCAGTGTAGCATCATATTCTGGACGCATTTTGTACAAACTGTTTTACAACAGAATCTGTCGAATAATGATTATTTTTGTTTTTTGATAATTGTTTCACTTCAGTATGTCAGTAATCGGAAGTTAGTGTATTGTGCTGACCTAAAATTGTGATTACAGGTCGGTTTGTAGCAATAAATTGTATAAACTAGAACAGGAATAAGTACCCGGGTTAATCAAGAGTAGTTGTTAATATTTTGCTTAATTATGATATCTTTGCGGTGTATTTATAACATGGCCAAAACAAATTTGTAAATTTACTCTGTTAGATCTGGGCAATACGCTTACACACTGCCAAGGCTAATCATTACAAAATACGTTTGTTTTTCCCCTCCCTCCGAATTTGCGGAAAATTGTAGACACAAGCCAATGCTGAGTGCCCGGGAGCAGCATTAGTGTTGTTTCAATTTTAATGATTTGCGTTTGCAGTGCAACGGAATCAAGTTATTACCTTTTCTTATGCTTATAACATTCGTGAGATAATCATGTGTGAAAATGAAAGTGAAAAAACCTAAGCGAACCGAAAGTAGTTTCAAGTGAGGCGGAATGAAATTCCTTCGGGCCAGTAATCTTTACGAGTAGAAAATTCTGCGGAGCCTGCGGGTTACAAGGCTATCCAAATAATTTTTTATAGTTTTTCATTCTTTTTATTTCGTTTATTGTTATTCCAATAGTCGATTTTTACGCCCGATATCCGTTTTACGTAGTTGTTTGTTTGTATCTAAACTTGGCGACAAATGGACTGCGGGACATTCTCGTAGACTTGCAAGCATATAATGATTAATAGTAATAATTGTAGTAGCGAATCGTGAAGTAACCTTATATAAAGTAAGACTAATTTAAAGATCACAAAAAATAAATTAGGGTAAGAATTTGTATAAAGTAAGTACATATGATTATTTCTATTTTTATTTTCAATACGGATGAACACAATAATACTATAATATGGTGGTTTTAATAATTATATTGTACTGCATTAGAAGACTTTGTCGCCTTTATCTCTTCCCCTCTTCTGCCGTACGCTACCTAGTTCGTATTAAACTATATGCGTAGTAAGAAAAATACATATTTTTTATTCCGTAAAAACATGAACTAATTGCAAGTATATTGCTGCTCATCTATAATATACGTACGGATTCAATATTCATACTGATAAACTATATAATTATTAATCAGAATTTCTTACAACAAGGTTATGGTTAATAATGAAAATCACTAACCCAAGAACTTGAAATCTAGATAAAATGGTTAAATATGGAGAATTAAATTAGTTATATCGCATTTTTATGCTCGTAGTACTCTGCTCTGTGAGTGAATGTAAATGCAAATGTGTGTTTATGCATTTGTAAGGGAATTTTATTTTATATTCCCTTTAATTGATAACAGAACACAGGTTCACGCCACTCCCGCTGTCAGGTTTTTTGATTTTTATTTTTTGTTCGTTTTTTTAAAGCACACTTATAATGGCTACCGTGTTACCTGTTTTTGTAGAACAACTAGTCATAAATCATTATAATTAGAAAACAGTTAATTTCTTTATTTCAACACGATGATGGTTCTATTTCTAGAGACTTGATTTCATTCTGAATTAAATCATTTAATTTCTTTTACGCATACCTCAATGTTTTTCCAAATATGTAACTATATCCAATGATAAGGCATAGTTTGTTTTGAGTAATCCCGTACTATTTTATTTCGATTTTGTTGTTAATTTCCTTAATTTGTATCCCATTATTGCTCACAAGGATAAAATGCTATGTTTATAGAATTGAGTTCCGTGAATCATTTATTACAATTAATTATTATTATTTATTTTACTAGTCCGGAATGCAAACTGAGCTGTGTCAACATTGTATTGTTTAGTTAGTAACGTGTATTTTTTTATAGATTAAAACTTGTGTAAAACTCAGTAGGTTTAAAATCGTGTTAAATAAATGTGAATAAAAACTATTATTACAAATTCAGTTTTAGTTGACTGAATGAATAGGTCCGCACGTCTCTACCCTCATGTTTCCTAGATTCCTTCTCCCACTTCTCCCTTTTAAATTGCATATTTGTATTGCATGATTTTTTTTTTCGTTTCGTGTGTCGTGTACACATCAAATTATTACGGTATTGTATCTTGTATCAATTCAAATACCTTACTACCTACGTACATTCTGATTATGTTATAATATTGAGCGAATGAAAGTACATAAAGAAGAAAACTACATACAAACAAAACTGTAATAAAGTAAAAATAAATAAATAAAGTAATAAATTAATAATTATTATTACTATACTAAGTAAATATTAAATAATTTAATCATATCGAGAAAATACTTGTTAGCGAAATTAATATTAAGGATTACGTATTGATATACATACAGTTATACCTACATTATAAATAAATATATAAATATATATCTATATATAGATTGTGAAATTAAACAAATTTGTTTTATATAATAAAAAAAGAGAATAAAGTATGATGATATACCTGGATCTGTAGTCGTACGATAGTATTTTTAATTCTTAAGGTACAATCAGTCCGTCCAAACCGGACTTTGCACTTAAAATAGTTGTTATCGTACAACCTTGTAGACCTCACAATCGTGACTGGGACTAGTCCTCCGTACACCAGATAATATCAGTGCTAAAATTAATTAGTCAGTATGTTGTGTTACCCTACCCCAACCAACACCAACATCGTAGGTAGTCACATTTGTTTTTCTTACCAAACTAGTAAACTTGAACTACAAGATTTAATCTTAACGCTTTAAGTGAGTGTGCAATTATGACGTTGCATCAGCTAAACATGCCAAATAATAAGCAAATAACGTGCGACAGATTTATAGAAAATGAAACGAATGGACCCAGTGGCATGAGAGTAACATTTGTATACCATGAAGTGAGGATGTATGAACTCGTGTGACGCGTTGGATTAGGCGAAGTTAACGGCATGCATGTGATGTGAAAATTAAAGCTACGCGTGACCTTTGACACATGTGTGTTGTCTCACTGTCTTGTATTTAGATTGATGTAAGGAACCCACAGCGTCATAATCTTGCCTAGATGGAAACTGTGTTGGACAGACGATTCCAGACAGACACAGAATTAACATTTTAAAAATCTAATAATTGCACATTTATGTAACAGTATAAAAATACATACCTGTTAGTTGGATGAGTGCTTTTAGGCTTTGCCAGCATGACAGACACGTGTTGATAGGTAGGTAGGTAGGTTTGGGCGTACGGTGGAACTGCTCGTTCATCCTATTGCTGAGCAATACAGCGTTCCCATCAGACCGCAATGACGACGTTGAATACAAGTAAACGTGCAGCCCATTAATAAGATGAAGTTCTAACTACCAACATGATGACATAATGAATGTGAACGATGGATTATGCAATAACTTTTTCCAGTTTCAAGATAGTAGCCATTTGCTAGTAATTTCGACCAGATTGTCGCAATCCAGTCCTTATCATGTAGATCGGCAGATACCATTAATCATTTTTACTATGCACGCAATTAAATGCAAATATGTAGGTAGCGACGAAGCATCAGAGAACTGAATGGTAATTACTGAGACAAGAGTTCCAGTTCGTGGATTTAATGGTTATTGAATTCAAGTGTGGTAGAGGTATTTCTGTATAGGTATGTACATAGTTGTACCTAGAAGTGCGTGAAGCAAAGGTGTAAGACTGTTGATAGACTCATTGCCTGCCAAGTGTGTCAGATTGGAAAGAAGAAAATAAAATGGAGAAATGTCTCACAGGCAAGTCGTTAGAATATCATGGCTTTTTTAATGTGCAGATAGTAGAAATTATGCATAATATATTATGATGAATAAATTACATCCAGAGAATATAATAATAACAGTACATTAGTACATACTTAAGCAGTATGGTTGGTAGTTTTCAATTGAGTCGTCTTGCGATGTTATTTTTATCTCGATATTAATTGAATGGATATACACGGTAAGTTGAAAAACAATAAAGGGATTTAAATGTACTTTGAACAAATGCAGTAAGGATATATTGTCGTAAAAGAGCTTTTCAATTATTCATGTGTATATTAGATTCCGAAAGGGGAGCCATGATACAATACAATACAATACATTACAATTTCACAATAGACTTTGAGGAAACAAAACGTCCTAGGATGTGTGGCTTTTGACAAATGCAATAAGATAGACCATTGCTCACATCTATTCATCCATTACAATATTTCCCAACGTGCATGATCTCATTGTATTTTCTACGTTTGCCATGTAGACTTTGGCTGACTCGACTCAAATGAGTAAATCTAGAGTCATGTACTGAATGGATAGTAAATTGATTATTATTACATATCGTATGGATGGATTATGCTTAGTATTCTTAACAATTATTGGATTTATTGGTTGTATTGAAGTTGAAAATAGTTTGAGCCGGACAGAAAATTTATTCTTCCTCCTCCTCCTCCTCTTCCTCTTCTTCCTCCTCTTCCTCTTCCTCTTCTTCCTCCTCGGCGGCTTCTTCTTCAGCTGCGGCTTCCTCCTCCTCTTCGAAGTTGGGTTCAGGTTCGTCGATATCGTCAACGGCGGCGTTCTAAAAATATCAATATCACAATTATTTAACTTACTCCATTTCTCGTCTACCTTTAAATACTACGCTATAACAAGCTGTCGCATCAAGTATTTATTCCAAGCACGATACCCATAAATTGATTCCTCCCCATTTAGAAAGATAGAGAGAAAGTAATAGCTTTATTACACTGTTAATAAATAAATGAAAACTCTGTTTCAGTTACTTACTTTGACTTCTTCTTCTTCGGGGGAATCTGGCTCACCCTTCTTCTTGCCAGGGCGTTCTCCGAACCATTTGGGAAGTTTGGCTAGTTATTCATATTTAATAAAACATGTTAGATTCTTTTCCAAGCTCAACTTGCCAGTATTGTAGACAATTACTTAAATTGTAAAATACTCGGGTTACTTTAAAAGCATTGACAAGGTACTACACTACTGTACAAAACAAAGGAATAAATACAGAAGCCAAGCACGAAAATAAGAGGAAAGCCGAAACTCTGCCATAATCAATAAGTTTACTGTAATAAATGACACGCTGGATTTGTCATGTAAAATAATGAAATTAAAAGCATCAAACATTCTGAAGCACGGTCAGGTAAGCATAGCTTAACGTGTACTGCGGAAATACTAAAATGTTAACCTGCTAACCGTTAGATACGTAGTAGAAAAAGAGGCTACACCAACGTTGTATAGTGATAATATACGATAATAAATAATACTGGTAACCAAGTTGAATAGTGATAGTGACGGTTGGGAAACAAGTAGCACTATCAGCTGATCAACCGGTTGACCGACTACTGAAAGGTAGCAAAGCTATAAAAAGTTCCAACAAAAGAAAATAAATGTGAACATAAACAGTTACTTATTAAGAACTTCCTGCGACAGACCGTTTAAGAAAGAGCAATTGCTAAATTGCATACATGTATTCCAGGCACGGGTATTAAAGTATTAAATGTCATTATTGGCAAAATATAGATTTGTTTTTCTGGACTTGAGCCCAGCAACCATTGTTTTTTTGTTTTCTTACTTTTCTGTCGGTCCTCAAAGCTTTTAATACCCTCGGCCCAGGCCTTCTCGACGTTCTCTTTGTAAATGCCTTCCAATCCCTTTTAAAAAGATGACACACAAGTGACAACAAAATACAAACTCAAGCAAACGTAACATCAGGGATCAAAATCAGTTAAATCTCCAATTTAACGTCAAAATGTTGGCGATCCTTCAAAAAATTTCTTGGATTGTACAAGACACACTAAGTATATTACATATCGTTGTATGTACTAGTAAAGCTTATACATGTTTATCCGACAAGTAATTATACCAAAATTGACACAGCAAATGTGAACTGAAATCAGATACAGTGGTTCTTTCGTCGGCACGTATTGACTTCAAAAGTACTGGACAGGTGATCAGAAAATACTCACAAAATCCAAATTCTCACTGGAATTAACATCATTACATGACACAGCATATCGCTTCAAAATGCTGTTCCATACAGACACAGGACGAAAAAAGAGGACAAAATCGAGGGAGACCTGAAGCATTTCGGCAGAATCATCTTTTCCTATGGGCCCTACGCATAAGGCCTAGGTCTTGTACCAGCTTGTAGGCCTACGCAGATGACCGTCATAAGTACACTCAAGTGTGTTATGTACTATAGAGGTTGTGATTTGTTTCTTTCTCTCTCGCAAGGTTTCTACAGTACTTTCAAAGGGAAGATTTCCAAGTTTGAAAACTGGAAATGGGCCTACTCTTTTGGTGGTTGTGGTTACACACGTCTTGAGCGTGCTGACAA
Source organism: Ptenothrix huangshanensis (assembly GCA_036851915.1). Taxonomy (NCBI): domain Eukaryota; kingdom Metazoa; phylum Arthropoda; class Collembola; order Symphypleona; family Dicyrtomidae; genus Ptenothrix; species Ptenothrix huangshanensis. The sequence goes on from JAAXYX010001137.1 coordinate 14,395, forward strand.
GTGAATCTTACGATTAGAAACGAGGGGTAAATAGGCAGAGTGGGAGAAAGGGGGATGACAAAGTCATTGTTCAGACAATCAGACCAGACCAGTTCATAACATTAATAAATGTTTCTATTCTATTTTAAGCGAGGTAATCAAATCAAAAGAAAAGTCTTGCGCGGTTGTCACAGCACAGCTGAGGGTATTTTCAATGCTCTCTACAATCATTTTAGTCTTAAAAGGTTCACACAAGTGAACAAAACACGAAGACTTGTATCACGTCACGCTAATTAACCTTCACACTCTGGACTTTGAAAACGGAATGGACGGAGACGCAAAGGGTTGATAAAACCAGTCAAACTTTCATTTGAAAACTAATACATATCAACTCAGGAATGTATATATACTTATATATATATATATATATAGGAATTGAGCAAGTAACAGTTTGGTTAAGCAGAAACTGAAACATGTTTGCAGTCTAAATTGCTTACTCTTTTGTCTCTTAGCAAAGCCGTCGTACTTCTCTTTCCAGAATTTCTCATTTGTCTCTTTATCGATCACATCCCAACCCTGGTACGTCACACATTTTCATTTTTCAGTTTCATTGATCAATTTTTGAAAACTTACTTTGAATTTAATTAAATTAAAGGAACAAAGATAAACGAACGAGTTATTCACTCGATTCCACTTTCACTTCCCCCAATGTCTTACGGTCTATGGTACAATCCATTCAACATCTGAATCCTGGTTTACTCCTTATCAATACTTTGGCTTGGTTTACATTGACATTCATAATACAGAAGTCAAATCGAATGCAACTGTAGAATACAAAAACAATAAAAACTTACGCCTTCGAAGAGTTTCTTCTTGTCTTCATAGGATCGGGTGTCAACTCGCCTTTCGTATTTGGAGGCGACTTGGATTTTGGGCTAAATTAAATTGGACATATCCCATGTTAAACTACTTACTTTCAAGTCTGGCGGATTTAAATGGGAATATCTATCTGTTAATTTATGTTTATGTGATTCCAACGAATAAATGTAATATTATTCGACTTACTGGGTACTTGCCGGTCAAAGCTCTATAAAATTCCACATTAAAAAAAACATATTAGCACATTATCAATATCGCAGGAGGAAGAAATTAATATAGAATGTAATAATGATATGTGAAAATAATTTCAATTAGAAAATCATATAAAGGAGGAAATTAAAGTATCAATGTTATTTACAAAAGATTTGTTTAGCCAAAATAAAACAAGCAACAAGCAATAGCAGCTAAAAGATACTGCACTGGTGTATGTCTTTTTCAAACCAGTTCTCACAAGCTCAGTATTTGGTAGAAGTACAATATTTTGAAATACGCCAACAAAAGCTTCGCAGCAATAAAAAACAATAAAAGCATTTGTCACAAATAGTCTACCGATACATAATTTACTACTACAATAATCGGAGTGTTCTAAATACAAAACTGCCATATGTGAGAATTTGCAGTTTTCAGTGCTCCTATGAAAAATAGAAAATATCAAAAATTCATACGTGCAGCAGAATTCGATAATAATGGAAGAACTGAAAATAAATTCAGTTCAATGCAGACGAGTTGGCAAATTCCAGTCCCTTACAAATTAATACAGGGTATGCATACAATACTATACGGTGCAACCACGGGGATACGTTAAATACGCTGTATACATACAGCTCTGTCTCTGCTACTGGTAATAATGCTACGAGTAGAGTGTGTGCTCCAGTTCGTCAAGCTAAAGAGCTAAATCAAAAAGCCAATGCAAGAAGGTTTGTATGGATTATGGAAAGATGATCATCAATTTTATGGATCGGTCAGCTACAACGTTCAGGCTATGTTTTGTGAAAATTGGGATATTTTAGGGATAGGCATTAAGTATGAACTAACAGTTGTCAGCGGATTGGGTTCTGCATTGTTCGTTAAGAGTGGGGAAACGAAGAGATACGTAACCAAGAGGAAGGATTGAAATAGTATTTCAAGAAAGCGAGCCATATCGAGGGATAATTACCGTGACTTGAATCGCAGGCAATACTTATGCACAGTAGTAAGAGAAAGGAAAAACGCGAAAGCCTGCTAAAATTATCATGATGGGTAGATTAAGTATTAATAATAAAATTGTCAAAGTTTTGCCAATAGTAAAAAATAAGATTTTGGGCTTGTAGCAAATTGTAAGGCGCAAAATATATAAAAGAGTAATGATAAAGAATAGATGTTCACATTGCTCTGTGCAAAAACTATACAAAATAATAATGAATTGAGAAATGATAAAATAGACGAATGCAGTAAATAACAAGGGATACCGTAATAATAACGAAAGGGAATAAAATAATAATTTGAAAAAACTCGTTATGAATCAGGCCAAACTCAATTGTTATAAAAATGTCAGTTTTGCGAATGGAGGTGTATAGTGACAAAATAATAATAAAACTGAATGGTCATACGACAGACGGACAGAAAAAACGACCATTTTTAAAAGGAAATTAGCAAATGATGCAAATAATATTTAATTCTATAACGCAGAGGTCGCATTTGAAAAAAGTTGGATGTTTTTTTAAAAAAAATCTAGCATTAAATAAAATAGTTTTTCGAAGCTAGTGACGTATATTTTATATACTTACTCGGGATCAAGACCTCGTTTTAAGGCCTTGTGGCGCAACTGTTGCTTTTGACGTTCTTTCAACTCTTTCAACTAGAAAGACACAGGACATTGATCATAAAGCTAAATTTCACATTGGCACACACATACTTTCATCATTCAATTAAACCTAGAAAGTTTCAAAATATTATCATAATTATTATCAACGACTGACGATTCCTTTTCCAAACATTAGTCACGGAATTTTCGCAACAAGTACAGGCACACCATCCATGTGGATTACAACGAAACCACACAATAACGCTTACTCAAACGACTAAATCTTGTCTGAAGATTCTCAATGAATAACTTAGCCCATCCTATAGTCTGTAGCTTTGATACTAGTATCCTTTCATGAGCACTGTAGTTCACATCTAAAACAAACCAATTGCGTCTACCTTACCTACAATTTTATTTACCATCAATAGTAACTATTGTGGCCTACACAACTGAGTGTTGTTACACATTCAAATACGTTTTGTTATGTTAATTAGAACGAAAAGCTGAAATAGTGAATACATGTTTGGAGGTAAATATTGACTCGATTATTTGTAGCACATAGTTTAGGTTCACAATGCAATACCAAAAGAGAATTAAAATATGACAAATAGGATGTTTTGTGTCAGAGTGTAAATGAGGATTGTAGTAGTTCTATTATAAACGTACCATGATTACAAATATCTATAAATATGTAAAATAACGAACAATCGCAAAATAGATAGAGACAAAGGACAAAAAAAATAAGACGAATTTGAGTTTAAATTACGAATGAATGCACAAAAGATGCGTTACAACGGAAAACAACGTTAACAAAGTATTAAATGTGAATTATTAACAGGACAACGTTTTTAGCTGAAATGCGTTTGAATGAGACTTACTCGGGCTCTAAACCTAATTTCATGGCTTTCTGTCGCAACTGTTGTTTTTGTCGCTCTTTCAACTCTTTCAGCTGTATCATTCATCAATTTTCACATTACAATACATACTCTTTCATTAATTTCATACTCATCATGTATATAAATATTGTAGGTACATTTTTTTGTGCAAGCTCAAATTACTCATCAACAAAAATACTACTACTGAAATACTTTACTTAGCCGTTTGTTTCCCAACCACGTGTTTACGAGATATCGGTCAGTACGATTTCACAAGCTTGGCTAAAGACATACTATGTTCTATACCCTATTCAAACTTAAGCAAAATTTTAAAATCTTTCCTTTTCTTCTTTTGACAAATGAAAATTAGCAAACTTAACTTGCTCTCAAAATCTTTGCAAGATCGTTTTTAACTACAAATAAATACTGGTGGAATGCATAAGGAAGTGCATAGCCCACTAGACTTTAGTTTTTTGGTTCTCGATAAACAAAACTGCACTTTAAAATTGTTGCGAATAATAAAATTGTGAAAAATAAAAATAATGATGGTAAAACGTTGAATGGTACCAGTAAAATATCAATTAATTCATAATCATCCACATCAGATTTTTATGGTCATTTATAATTTTGAGGTAAAACGGGCATGACTAGGAAACTTACGTCGTAGTCTTGACGCTTTTGACGTTCTTCCAAATCATACTTCTCAGTTTCAAGACGAACGATTTGATCCCAGAGCTCAGCAGCCTTCTTTTTGAGAGATTCGACACCCATGTTAGACAAGTCAAGAGGCTTGATTCGGAAGCTCAGAGAGATCTTCTTCTCTTCCTCAAGCTGTTCCTTAGTCTTGTTCAGTTCCTGTCGTGCTGATCCAGTTCCACCGACCTGCGAGACCAAACGCATGTGATGAGATCGCGTTCACGTTTCTATTCCAGTGTTCTACTAAGCTTGTATAAGGAAGGATGACATTGCTTTAATGTACATGGGTACTTATACTATGCTTACCGAGGAGCCATCGGACTTCTTGGAGACCATGAAGTTCTTGCCAGCCATGCTAGCCTGGAAAGATAGAAAGAAGAGTAACGATGTAGACGTTTCTGTTCATTAAAATAAATTAAGATTTCCCACACAGCTCTGGTTGTAGAAGAAATAATTGCAATATGACTTGCAAATCATATTGATCAATAATAGGTACCTTTTGTGCTTGGAGCATGAGTTGACGCTTCTTTTCGGCTTCTTCAAGACGACGAAGCTTCTCCTCTTGATCCCGCTGTTTCTTCTCTTCAACTTCACGTTGACGTCGCTCTTCTTCTTGACGTTTCTTCTCAGCCAAGCGCTTTTCTTCTTGGTCTCTGAGGGTCTGAAATAATAGTAGGATTTAGCAATTCGATTAACTTAATAATGGTACAACAGATGGTTGAGAAATTGCAATTCAAAGTCTCGACGATGGATGCTTACCTTGCGCTTAGCTTGTTTGTCCTTAAGCTTTCGCAGCTCATCTTCTTCCTTAGCTCGCTGTTTTCTCCATTCTTGGATGTACTCCTTCAGCTGCTCATCTAAATCCGATTTCTTTTGCTCTTGTCTCTACAATAAATAAGAATGCAATCTTTTAAGTTCCGGGTTGTGAAAGAGTCAATACAGAGAGCAGAGGACAATGAATAACAATACGTTGGTTTAGCTTTTGTATGTATGTACACTTACTTTGATAAACTCGGCCTCTCCAGTAGTCTGCTCCTCCCTTAAAGTCGGGAAAAAGATCCGAAATAGATTAGTTCATGCCGATAGTAAGAAGATATATTTTCAGTAAATTTCACAGGGGGAAAAGGCACAAAATTTCAAAAACAGAAGAAAACACTGATGCAATTACGAGGAATAAGAGAAAACCCAACAACTCATTTTTTTAAATTCCAACTGTGTCACACATAGTAATTGTATGTTCAAAAAATGCGTGTAATATAATGACAATTCCGGAACGCATTCAAACTCATTAGGATCCAACTTTAGTTCAAGGTGGAACATTACATATAAATACAATACTTAATTATGGAAAGTACTCAAAGAGTCACATACACAATTCGACAGGTCCCAAGCAAGAGACACAAATTCAAGACAACATTGAACAATCCAACGATTGGAAGAAATCAATCAACATAAAGATTAATAACATTTCCTTTTCACAATCCCAATCAATCATCAAAATAACTGATCAGTAAGGATATTTGGAGTTGAAGGAATATGGTTTCATTTTCAAATAATCCACGGGATTTACAAGGTGATTCAGAAGAGCATTCTTAAGGATCGTGGGTTCTAAGTTAGGTTCAATGGATTACCACCTGCAATTCTTTATATTCGAAAATTGTCAGGTTGGTCATTCTATAGGAGCTTCTGACCAAAAAATCAAATGCGTTCTAAAGAATAAAACTATAAAACGACTGAGGACTTTTAGATTCATATCAATGCAAAAAGAGCTAGCAAATAAATTGGCAGGGGTACATATTCACTAACAGTGATTTCAATTCTATTCGCACGCTATTTCAATTATTATTACATATCTAGATTTGATTTTAAACTTCACACGAAACCGAAGTATAAAAAACCATTGTCTATAATTATATAATATATTTAAACTACAAAACGAATGACTCTAATAAAGAAAAGCTAGTTACGGAAAATGAAAAACTCATTCTACAAAAGAACTTTAAATTACGCATCTGCATCTACCAAACGACAAGAAACAATATTCACAAAAAATGGAGACAATTTTTAGACATTTTGAACAGGATGAGGACGAGAAGCTATAAATTTACAAAGTAGTACAAGAGAATAAACAAAGAGATAGATGAAAAAAGTTGTTTCTGGTACAAATGAAATTTGAGCTAAATACATAGGTACTGTCGCGGACACAAAGTTTGTTTAGGCAACAAGAATTGGGGCGAGGGGAGATGGACTGAATGTTTGACAGGATGAACAAGATTACATACAAACAATACGTATTAAGATGAAACTGAAGCAGTTCATCAGCAATAGCATGAAAAGACCGCAAAGACAAGAAGTTTACATTTCGAAGACAGAACTAGAAGTGAGAGATAGAGCAAAAAGAGAAATAGTGTGAAAAGGGAAATCCAAGACAAGGATATTTTCATTTTCAGAGAAAGATCAGAACTCAGAACAAAACTGAATCAAGAAAGAAAAACAAGACTGTTTTATATTACAGTACAGTACAGCACCCTGGCTTCTCTATAAACAATTTTCTACGTCATACGTACTTTTGTGCAGGTCTCCTATATTAAATCGAAAAAAAAACAAATCCAACAAGCTCTCATTAGTTGATTGTGTCACTGACAACATATTTCATAGTCAGTTTAATAAAGGGAAAAAATCATTTTCGTCCATAGATTAAGATGTAAATCCCATGTAACTACTAAGGCATACTATAATTACATATTAAGTACGTGGATTATTCTACAACAGACAAAAGTTCTATTTATGTCCAGCACTTTCATGGATGCATGTTTGAGTTCTGGAATGCCTATACAAAAATAAATCAACGATGGGTTTCGTTTCATTTAACCTTCGTACAAAAATAATAAAGCTCTTGGTTTGATTGAAGAGTTTCAAAAAAATATAATTATTAAAAAAGGGTTTATTCGCGGTTATTTCTCGCTTATTTCGAATCGCATGAGATTAGTACCCTCAGATCAAGATCAGGTACTCTGGGCTTATTTTTTTACACTACAATCATTTTCAAAGAAAGCCAACAAAATTAAAAAGCCGTAATCTCGGAATATAACATCATTATAATATATTTAATTAACTCAATTAATTAACTTGTATCAATTGGTGAGGGAAAAATCACCAGTATATAACTAATTATATCATTGGAATCGAGAATAAGCTCCGAATAATGACTGGATAGCAAATTTAGATTGGATTCTCACTTTACCAAGTATAAATCGAATTTACCCATAGTTGTTCCATTGAAAACAATGTCTACTAATTACCTAGGCTCTAAAGTAATTTAAACTGAAGGAAACAAGTGCTTTCTCGGTAAAATTGGTTCAACAACTCCACAGCAGTAAGTGATTACAGTCAGTTTTTGAATAGAATTCATCGAAATGGCCTTATATTAGATTACTTTCGGGCTCGATAAGTGCCTAGTGACTGTAGACTTACTGCACCTGAACATACGCGGGTGTGATGTGGTCGTGTGGTAGAAAGTCAAGTAGTAGTGTGAGCTAAGGTAGTAAGAAACTACGTGAGGTGCAATTTGGAATGCTGAGTAGCACTAGAACCCATGAGGTTTAGAGGGGTGTACAAGCCTAATAGTCAGAAGAAGGTAAGAATACTAATGTACAGCGATACTGGTAGGTACGAGTGGATTGGATACTCAACAAAATTAATTCAAGACAAGACTAGACTATGTATAGACAGTGGAAGAGCGATCTCAAAGTTTGCATTACAAATGGTGAAGGTGACAAGAATTTGTAGATTTGGTGATTGTGGTGGCAGTCATAGTGGTACAATTACTACAGAGGTGCATAATATATATCGGCGGTTTTGCCGGTCGTGGCAGAATCATTGGTTATCTTATCGTAAGGATCACATTAACATACGGTTGTGGAGAAAGACAGGTGTATGCGGTGATATTGGTGCTGCTAAGCAAGAAGTGATCGCGTGCAAGTAGCAAAGAGTTTCAAACTACGGCATATCAATATCATACCGAACAAGATTTTTACCGGCTTATCCATGGTATCGAGGCATACCAGAGCAGAGTGTAAGAGTAGAGTCATAAAGTCAAGAATAACGGAAACGATAAGAAGCTTTACAGGGACAATGTGATTCTATGGTGGGGTGAAGGAAAACTATCGTATCATTGTGACAGGATTAGGACGAAAAGAGGTTTCATTTCATTAGATTCGCAGGCATTGGGTCAAACTGTCAAAGTTAATAAAAGTGCTTTGCCATACTGTGTAGGAACGGAGTAGAAAGTATTATAGGGACACCTTTGTGTAGTCTCAATGGGATGTTATTATAGATTTCCTGGCACTGTGGGTCTCTCAAGTAGTACATGTTATGGGGTACATGTGTTCGTGTGGGTCGTGAAAAAAATAACGTGATACTAACATGATCAACATATAAAGTAAGTACGGGATACTACTTTTGTCTACCACGGACAGAAAATACAAGAAGAAAGTCTTATCGACGAAAATGAACAGGACAGATAGACTAAAAGAGACTAAGATGAGAAAAAAGTAATTATGGAAGACTTTGATTGTTTCAATACTCTAATCATTTATAACATATAACAAGCAACATAAATGACCAAGTACTGTGAACAAGAAGCGTGTGTGGACAGATCTTAATTATTTGTATTGTAAAGCTCTACAGGTAGTTTCAACTGTTACTTTTTTTCTACCGGGGAGAGTTTCAATTGTCAATAGGTTTACATAAACTTACTTCAACATCGAGTACAGTAGAGTTTTATCAAGTCCACATACATAAATGTAATCATGTTGAAAGAATAGACTTTTACTCTCGCTGTACCGACCTAATATATTGTAGTACAGAGAGAAAGAAAAAAACTGTGGCGACAGAAAAGATAAGATGGACAACAATAAATAAATAGAAACATATAGAAAACAGTAATAATAAATTGACAACGGACTGACATATATAAAATGGACAAATTAAAATAAATCAAGAAATTCGTTTTTGTCAAAATCCCAAAATTAAAAAAATATACAGCCAAAAGGGAAAACAAATTTGTGCGTGTTATCATCATTTATGTCTATATTTGTAAGGAGCAAAAAATTATGGTTTCAAGTTTTAAACTACAGTCAATCTTTATAATACAGATGAGTATATTCTCAGGTGGAAATCAAAACAACCAAAACTAAAATTCGGAGAAAACTTACGTCTTCTTCTCGGGTTCCTTTCTGTTTTGTTGGCGTTTTGTTTTTGTATTTTGTTTTTTTAGCGTGGGAAATTATATGATGAGGATTTGATTTTTTGTGTCATCAAAAATTTTGTTTGTTGATTTTTTTAGGGAACGTTTTGAATAGGATTTTGTAATTTGATTTTCGAGGATAGTATAAGGTTCAAAGTAAGAAGTGGCCGTGAGCAGAGAAAAGGAAAAAAAATAAAAACAAAATAAAAATTAATATAAACAATACAAATAAATCATAAGAGTAATGATAATAATGAGGAATTTAGAAATCAGAATGTAATCATGATGTTTGACCCAAGGAGTATATTACTGATCATAATCTGACGACAAAGTGTATTCCCAAGTTACCTAATTTTGTACAGTCTGCACGATCCAAATCAATTAAAGCTTTCAACGTGGTTGTGTTATCAACTACATTGTACAACACATTGATTACTTGCAAGAGTCACAATTATTACGACTACCGGTGGAGTATTAGACAATCATTATTGGGTAAACGTTTCGACTACACGTACATAAAGAAAGATGTGAGAATAGCAACGAAACAACTACGAATAATCAACCAAGAAAGGTTAACTATAATTCGTTTTCCAGTTACGTCACCTCAAATACAGCAACTTTACTGTGTCATCCATTCACACACTCTTTATGTTTCTTTTTGTCAGAGGCTAAAGTACTCGTAAGTTACTCTATTGTCAGTGCAGTGTTTCAACCAATTCAAGGTTTATCAAATGTGCAGGTGTTACTTGTGCTACTAACACTTGTACCCACGAACAGATCGAATCTACATTTTCAATACTTCGTAGTGTCACAAGTTTTAGCAATTACTAATTACTGGTGTCCTACATTTTCCAACGGCAACATTTACCATGCGAAGAGTAGATCAGATCCAAATTATTACACCTAGGGTGCAGTTTACATGTGTACGTATCTACCTTATGGGTACATGTACGTATAAACCAATGCGTCAGTTGTGATTAAATTACCAGGTTGAATCAATTACCATATTTCTACTCTAAACTCGGAAGTTGGGTAAAGTATCATTTCTACTGGTACTAGATCACAATCTTCAAAATTATTCACTCTACTATTCTACCTACGAGTTAGATACGCCTTACATTACTGGCAAATGGTAAATCCAACACAAGTCAAGTATGAATAGCAGGTGTAACTACACAGCTATGACTATAACACGAAAGTTTCAACTCAATTGTGACTTGGACCTTAAGAAGAATCTTTTAAAGCTTTCAGGTTCTTTTCAGCATTTGGAATTTTGTCTTGTCTATGTGAAGAATAAGATAGACAACATGATATCCTTCTTTCATCTTTTTGTAGACAGGATATTTGTGGGAATCAAATGAGAAACGATAAGTCTTTCTTTCAAACTACTGATAATAAGGAAATTGAAGCATGCTAATGAATCTCTAAATATCTGCTTGGTACAAAAACAAACGATGAAATCAATGAAATCCATGAGTCACACTTACTTCCTGTAAAAAAGCAACAAAAATTTACAACATTTTAGACTCTGCTAACGTCTTTCGCTTTGAGTTCATTTACAATTATGTACAGTGGTGGGTGCCATTCTAGTATGTTGGCTTGTAACTGCCACAACAATGATACTAGTACTATTTTGTACAAGTACGTATAGAGGAGTTGAAGTATCGGGTAGGACATTTTCATGTCGGATAGCTCTATATATAATTATAATTATATCATAAATATGTCAGTAGACATGAAGACTGAAACTGCTGTCGCATTGCGCGAAATTGTTGAAGAATGTTAATGTGACACTGACTGACGGATCAATCCTAACCTTTTCTTGTCTTGGGCTCATATTGGGCCCAGTTGTTCAGGATTTGAACCTTGAACCAGTTTGATTTTCTAGCCGTTTTCCATTCTAATTGTCAACGTTGCTCCATCATTTGATTGTTAACGAATGGGAACAGTAGTTGCTAATTTTAAGGTGGTTACGAAATTCTTGGTTGTTCTCTGTATTTATCTGCTGGAATACTGTGGAGCTTAATTAGCACTTGGAAACGTTTGATTTTTTCATCTAATGCTTTTTTTTACTAATCTACATAATATTTACACCCCTAGTATATTTTTGACTTCAATTCGTAACTCTATTGTTGAACCCCTCAAGTCTTATTAAAGGTTTTTTCCCCCAAGGATACATAGTATTGATTCGAACACGTCATGATCACGCTTAA
>JAAXYX010001138.1:0-26048 GCA_036851915.1 Ptenothrix huangshanensis
GAGGGGAAGGGAAAATACGATCACTTTTAATAGTGGGACGATGCTAAGGTTCAACTATCAAGGAAGGCAAAGCGGATAAGATTATTCATCATTTATTGTTGTTATTTTGGGTCGATACCTAATCCAAAGTCGAAAATCATCAACAATTTTATATTATTTCTTTGCAATAATTATCGTCGCGTGAGGCAAGGAGTTTGAAGTTTAATTGACTTATTTGTTAGGTTTGATCAACATCGTTTTCTGTTTGTTGACCGCTAGTTTTATTATTATTATTATTATTTGTTTTTATTGCAGATACATATAATTTGTATATTACATGATCCATGATTATAGGTATACTAATCTGAATTGAATGTTTTTATTTGGTAGAATTGATTATGAAACCAGCCAAAATAAAGCTTCCTAGGAAGTGTTTAACGGATGAGGAGAAGGCTGCAAAAAAATCTCAGAAAGAGCTGGATAGAGCGCTGAAGAAGAATTCTAATGAGCAAAGGAAAAATCAAACTCCGGGCCACGCAATTAAGGTTTGGTTTTTTCATTACTGTTTACAGCCCTGCTGAAATCTTTCTTTTCTAATTACTTACCTGGAGCTAGGAATTATTTTCCCATTTTTAAATTTATTTTATGGTAGTGCTTAATTGTTAATGTCCCTTGATAAATGTCCAGTTCTTAGTAGTCTTACTGCCAGAATCAACCATTTCGAAATATGATGGAATCCCAGCCTTACTCACAGCCTCCGATATTAACCACGAGCCGGTGTCTTCGCCGATACTTGAGAATATGATTGCTTTCAGGCGAGATTTAGCTTTCAAAGCTCTTAGTGATGACTTACTGGTAATCTCTAGATTAATATACAAATCAGTGAAATAATAAACCAGACATTTTATTTTTTAAGTCCATTTATAGATATCCTCTGTTTTATTACTGTAGATGCACAGCATGATCCAGTCATCGGGAGAGGAAGACGTGATTCTACTGATGCACCCGGATGAAATCATTCCAAAAATTTCCAATCAGATCCGTCGTAGTTCTGATTCTGATTGCATGATTTCCTATATTCAAGAGCTTCAGAGTCTCTTAATAGAGAAAAAGTTAACACTGTTCTTTATGGAACTCGACAAGTATTTCAGGTAAGATTGAATGGAATCAAAGTAAACAGAGTTACAAATACCCACAAATAGAAAGAATGAAGTCTATCATTTTGAGTACCGTTCAATAGTTGGTTAGTTACGTAGTTAGATATAAATTACATAAATATAACCACCAGTTGAACTTTTACAGGAAACAGAAAAAGAACAATCAGCAAGATTTCCGGAATCGTGTTCTAAATGATGGTGTTAATGATGGTGCACCAGCCGCTAAAAGAAAGTATAAAAATAAAGTGGAGCTGCCCACGGTTTCCCCGTAAGTTGCTCACATGGATCAGAACTATTATAATTTAATCACTTTAATCTAGTTATTGAATGTGTGTTGAATTTTGTTTTTCTTATTATTTCGCGTAGAACGGAACTTAATAGCTCCCTTGTAGAACTTCAATTAGTGACGGGGGTGAATTATCGGATTATAAAAGACGTCCACGAGCTTGGGCTTTACATCATTCAATTTGCAAAGGCGATTGCCGACGCCCCTTACAAGTACCACACAAACTTCTTTCTATTCATTGTTTAAAATTAAGAAATCATGATTGCGTACGAAAATTTACTTGCGACAAATATTTAAGAAGTCATTTTCCTATTTTATAGACGTAGTAAAATGCAGGATGGTTTCGACTGGTATGCTTTATCCGACACATCGGGTAGTATTAAAGTGGATAAGGATGGGAATGGTCTGAAAGCCTTGTGGATAGATCAGTTGATGCAATTTAACTCCGTGGGCATCGATACGGCGCAAGCAATTGCTGCCAAATATCCCAGTCCCAAATCTTTACTTGATGTAACACGAACTCATTTAAAAAATTAGTAGTTAATTTAAACGTATTATTATATTTATGAATTACGATTACTTTGAGTATAAAAGCTTAGCAAATAATGACGTATTATTTGTAACTGCAGGCATACAGAGATTGTGACACGATAGAAGAAGGACTTTATCTAATCCAAGACATTCCGGTGAGTTTCATTGTGATTTATTATTTTATTTTGCGGTTGAATTTTGTAATTAGAAATATTAGGACACAACTAGGAAAATATGCGTGTGTTCATGCCATTTAAATATTCTTAGGTACGATTAGGAATCGGGCCTCTCGCAAAGACAAGAAAAGTTGGACCAGAACTGAGCAAAAGAGTTTATCGTTTTTTTACTGGCACAAGTGGAGATCGATCATTGAGCCATTCACATGATACGTGATCAATACAATAAAAATGAACTTCAAGATTTTAACACATTGGCTTTCAGTGGCAGAGTCAGAAATTATGTGTGCTGTACTGACACAGGGCATCTCGTCCTTCACATCACAGGTACCTTCTTCGATAATGATTAAATTATGATTGATAATTAAAGATTAAAGGTTAAAAAACAAAACAATTAAATATACGTTTTGTATCCTAATAAAATTTGAAAACTACTGACTGTTTTGTCACTACTCTTTTTGCATGTGCCAACTTCTTCATTCTTCATGATTACCCAATTACCTTCCTTAGGCCCTTCCTATTTTTACAGATAGGTATACTTTTTTCTATCTCAATTTCCTGCAACTGCAAAATAAGGAATAAAATTCCAGCAGTAGCATATAACTAGGAGTAGGCCTAAGCGTACAAAGGATTTTTAAAAATGCACTTCCTTAAGATTTTCACGAACAAGATGCATTTTTTTAATTAAAACGAAAACGACGCCGTTTTTTTTATTTACACCTAAACGACGCATTTTTATTTTAAAAATGCATTTTTACAAAAAACAGACGCAGTGTTTTGTAAATTATACAAAAGCACCCAGTTTTTGGCAAATTATACAAAAACACACAGTTTTTTGAAAATTATACAACAACTAACGCAGGCTTTACGAGACGAAGTCTATACGAAAACGACGCCGTTTTTAGAATTTACACTACGTAAGATGCAGATTTTTTAAAACAGTGAATGAGAAAAAGTTTTTCCAGGCCTACACGAAAAATTCCCACGAGTACTACAGAATGCCAGAATTGATGGTGTTAGTAGCTTGGTAGTACACGTATTCGTTACATAGGTACTATTTATCATCATAATTATAAAAATGTGTCTTGTATGTGCTATTTATTCTACCGCAGCAATGTAACATTAGCATAAAATAGTAAAAATATGAAATTACAACTATTATTGTAATTTCCAAAAAACCAAAATCCCTCAATTGATAAGGAGAAACCGTAAAAGTGTAAGCGAGGCCTTAGAGCAGGATGGTGGAAGGGAAAAAGGCTGGAGAAGTGCAAAATAGATTGCCTCCTGTGAGAATTGAACTCACGACCCCTGGTTTACGAGACCAGTGCTCTGCCCCTGAGCTAAAGAGGCTGTTGAGAAAAGAGGGTCCAAAAAAGGTTACATGATCCTCAAAGTATAACCACCACATATCGCTCCCGCACTCTACATGTAAAGTGCCACGCATATCCCAGTCACCGTCGTATACCTACATACGAACTTACATACCGCATTATGCATCTACATCTACCGGCATCGGCCTTCATATACACATGCACACAAACCCACACTCATCTACACTTGAATGCCAACGCCAACTAAACTACAAACATAAATAAATTAATGACTATTCAACTATTCACTTTGACTTTGCGATTCTTTAGCAACCAAGGATCTTCCCAATAATAACGTCCAGCAGAAGGGGGAGAATCAAAATTCTCTTAAATGATCTACCAACAAATTAGAAACGCAATATTAAAATTTTTCCAATTTAACCTGGATGAGGTGAGGTATCATGTTGACGTTGGTACCTTAAGTTGATTCCCACTTACGTTATCAGTTTATACTTAGAACTGGAACTTAAACCTACCCTAATCTATTCTCTTTGACTTGGACATGCCATTGCCATTTGACGCTGTTGCTGGTATGATATGGATATATGACCAAATAATAATCACGAGTATTGCATTTTGCATTACGAAACGTATATGATAACGATTCACTTCCACGAGCCCGTGCCAAAAATTCCAGCATAATGAATAATGCCCGAGAAGTAGCGTCGGCAGGGGTAGGTCTACAAAAGGATTTTAAAATTTACAGTAGGTAAGATGCAGTTTTTAAAATTGATACCAAAACAGATGCAGTTTTTTATCAAAAACACATAGTTTTTTGAAATTTGCGCAAAAATAGGTGAAGTTTTTTGAAATTGACGCAAAAACAGATGCAGTTTTTTTAACTATACACTGGGTAAATCCTAGTTTTTCTGCAGACCTACACGACAAAAATTTCTGCCGACGTTACTGTGCGCAATTAAAGTTACGTACCTACATATTCTAATTCAACGGAAAAATTGGATGGCTTTGTTAAATTCAAAAGGTTTCTGAAGAGAAACCAAACAATATTCCCTAAGACACTACAATTTATTACTGTCATTTATTTGCAATTATTAGTATTTTCTGTGCTTACTGAAATTCGAATTCAGATTGATTTAATAAATTCCTGAATTCTTGGGCATTTATGAAATCCAAGCTGTATAAGGGCAAGATGAACTTCCTTTCCTATCGTTTATTTCGAATGTAATTATATTTCCCATTAAGTAATCTCTACTTTATTGAAATGTATTGATACAGTATTTTATCATATTATCATATTATCATCTAGTGTGATATATGCCATAATATTGAAGATATGATAGTAGCTTTACTAAAGCGATACCACACACACGCACAGTCACAGTATACCTACAATAACGCACGCCCACAGTGTAATGCAATGATGGCAATGAATGAACATATTGAGTCTTTTGAATCGTGAAATAATTAAATGGTATGTAACCAAGTACGTATGTATCTATGTACACGTACACGGAATGGAATGGAAAGCCACTTAGTTCACTTATTCAAGTTGTCCATTTGTCATTTGTATTAATAGACAAAGGCAACTCAGTTTGTAATAATTATGGCATTTATCCCAGCTTCTGCTTCTAGCACTAGCCTTTTATGTACATATGTATGTACATATTATAGTGACAGTAATAGTGTTTGGAAAATTGGAGCATTAAATTGTAAATAGAAGTATAGGGTCGATAAATAATCTAGGTAGTAGTTGCTGTAATAAATCAGCGAATAAGTTGCTCTACAAACTGTGTTCCAATTTTGATCTGAATATAGGGAGCGGGATGCGTTTGTTCATTTTTACAATTTTTGTTTCATGGCGTCATGATTTGACCTATTATTTATAATACAGTGAAATATTCCAAATAAATATTTATTGGTTAAGCAATTTTGTTTTAGCTTATAATTCACATACATTAAGTATTAGCCATTAAATTAAAGTTTCTGGTTTTTTTAGGTAAGCATGTTCAAAAATTATAAACCAGGATAGTTGCAATTTGTAATCATTGTACGCACCAAGTGCAAAATAATTATAAACGGTCCCGTCATTTTCAAATGTATGCTATTTAATAAAAAAAATCTTTGAGTGACTATTACACAAAAAATATTTTCCTGTCCATATACCTACACTACAGAGAAATATTTTTTAGGGTGTGCAAAATACACTCACTGTTATTTAATAGTTAAATAATAATTAACCCAATTCAGTTTCCATCGAGTGACGAACGAACCGAGCCCAACTATTATATTGACTCCTAGAAAAACTAAATGGCATTTTCGAGCCGTACAGTTGTTTTGTTGATTTTGGTGATGTCTATGGAACTTGTGAATTGATGAGGATGACTGTTTGCTGTTTACATTTGTTAATTTCGACCTACATAGTACTTGCATGCGCTTCATTCCATTCAATATTCCATTGGAAGTTGTATGAATGTGTGTACATTTGTAATTATTTGTAGACGTTGGACGTGTGCTGTCGTTGTCGTTGTGTTTGCGTAACTGGCTTGACTATAACTATAACGTGCTAATTTATTTCAGAATTCGCAAATCCGCTTCTCCCACAAATTATGTTTGGTTTGGGCTCCAAGATAAAAATTACAGTTGGATTTATCCTCGTACAGGAAGAGAAGGGATTAAACCTTTCCTTCAAGGAAGGAAAGGAATGAGAATAAGAATAAGGCAATTTCTTATAACGGGTCCCTAACGCATAGACCATGATGGCGATGGCGATGGCTTCACTATAGCTATGACTGCAGAAACTGCAGATTCCTATTTTCTACATGGGATACAAAATAAAAATAAAAAGTATATCAGTATCTGGTAATCTATACTTGCTTCAGTCCTTCAGAGACTTGAGACTTCTTGAAGCTCTAAGTTCGGAGTCTCGTCCTGCATTCGCTTCTCTTCCCAAAAGGCCAAAAAAATCAGAGTTTGTGAGTTTGGGAATTGGGATTTGGGATTGGGAAGTTGTGAGTTTGTGAGGAAAGAGTAAAAGTCTGGCACTGGCCCTCACTCCTCACTGCGACAGTTTCGTTTTGGATTTTCCAACACACGACACGACGCAAAAATGGCAAATTGGCAACTCTGAACGCAACTCACTGCAAAAACTCACAAAAAATAAAAACAAAAACATCCCGAATCTCGACATCCATAGTCCATCGTTTTCACATACGACATATTATCAAGCAAAATCAAGTCCATTTAATTTGGCTCTCTTAATCACGTGTACTGCAACTGCACTACAAAATAAAGTACAATCCAATTAAATAAGGAATTATTACAAGATTATAAAAGTACCTTCACATTCTAAACTTCACACAACCACATCGACATCGACAACGAAACGATAACGATATTATTCACATCGAAATTTTTCTGTCAACCAAAACCAAGTTGACTTTGTGACGATAATTATTGCATTCGTTATTTACTAGTTACGGTTAACTGTTAAATATTTACCTTCTAGCTTTATCGAACCAATGATGTTGACTTTTGTTATGCTGTGAATTTTCTAAATAATAAACTTATGTCAATCGTGAATCGTCAATCGTCAATACGGTAATCAGATTGTCCGAATCGTAATCATAGTCAATAAGCAGTAAATAGTAGTTTGTTATTATATCTACAAGTCATTACACTTGACTTAAGGAACAAACTTTAAAGTTGATAATTTACACAGTTGGTGCCGTTGGTGTTTGGTTTTGATGTTGGTTCTTCGATTCGTCATATTCGTGTGTTCTCTTTCTAACTACGGTTGGTTTTCGTTTGTGAGAAATAATTGATTGTACTAAAAGTCCAGTTTGGAACCCAGTTAAGTATTCCGTCAGACTGTAAAATATTTGAATATTTTGGACCTGCTGATTTGATGGTGACGATATTTACAGCTTTGAAGTTAAAGGAAATGAGAGGTATTGAGAAAATTAATTTGTGATTTGAAAATTGACTATGACTGAGTGATGAAGCATTGTTTTGCTGTCTTATATTTGTCATGTAACCTTTATGCAACAATTTGTCAACTTAAATGCCGTTTTGTATTTCCTTCCATCATTCATGCCACATTTCAATTTTCCATTTGATTGTTTGCGGAAATATAGACCAATGATTGGTAATTTGTAAAATAAAATTTAAAATTGTAAAATTATAAGTGGCTCCACAGTCGGTCAATAGTCGTCAGTTGACATTCAACATTTCAAGAGTCACAATTGACAGATGAATGACGAATTTATCAATTTATCAATTCACCATTCGTTGGTAATCAGCCACAGCATTGACAAACAATTGATGATCAACAATCAATAATCTATGAAAACAAAATGGCTTGTGACTTGTCACCAGTAAACAGTGAATGTTACAGATTAAGGTCGTCGTGTGACTGCTAACTGCTATAAAGGTAACTTAATTTAAACTTTCTTTTCAATCGTAGTAAAATAGTATTTTAAATGTCTCATGTAAATATGATCATCGTCATCTTCATTGTTATCGTTAGCAATTACATACGGATTTTTAAATCTCCTAATGATTTCGAACGAGTATGCAGTACTAAATTCAAAATTTAGTACACAATCAACAATCATCAGTTCATCAGTCATGAATTGTGAGCATAGGTAGGTAGTTGGTAATAGCTAGTGACCATTAGGACTAATATATAGTTATATGTTGGTCAGTAGTGAGTAAGGATGGCATTTAAATAAATATAAAATACTGTAAATGGTAAATGATAAAATAGTGAAAAGGTGAGTCAGATGACCAGACAGAATTATGAGAATGATAGTAAGCCATAAGGGAATGGAAAGGAAGCCGTGCCAAAGCCATATAGTCAAAGTCAATGGGATTTATTCAAGCTCTAATGATAAGTTAGAAGTTAAAAGAAATACTAAATGGTGTATATGCTACTGCTACACTGAACTATACTGGCACTATATAACTAGCACTAACTACATCGTAACTAACTATTGTAGCTATTATAACTTTAGCTTATTACTATTATCAACGAAGTCGACGTCGAAGTCGAAGACTGGGGAATTGACGAAGGACGACGAAGACCTAGAATTTTTCATCTTTCATTATATTCTTCGTTTGTTATTTGTGATAAAGACCTACTTTTGACTTTTCAGTCTGACTTTCTTCTTTTCTATTTTGTTCCCCCTCTATATCTTTTCCATCCAATCCAAATCCAACTTAAGTCCTATATGCTCCTAATGCAACGAAACTAACTGCAACCGCAACCACAGCTACAACACCTTTACGTCTACCGCTGCATCCAACTAACGATAAGTACATACATTTGTAATAATTATCATCATACTTTCGTCAGTCAGCTCAGCAGTCAATGTCTCATCTTGATTGTTCAGATTTCGATTCGGATCCTAATCTAACAAAAATATTGCACTTAACAAGAATAGGAGTACACTGACTGTACCTGCTGTCAAATTTCGAATAAACAAATCCATTGTAAAAATAACAGTAGTCGAAACAAAATTTGCTCGTTGAGACAGTGGAGGAGATAAGAGTAAAGTGTACATTTTAAATTTTACATCTGTTAAGATCACAAGCAGAACAATTACCTGAATAATAAATCAAAATCAAAATTAAATAATTTCATCTAAATCTAAACCTTGAAAGTTGCAACACTTTATTGCATTTATTCATTCTAGCAATAATGTTTGGCTTGGAACTAAAATAGCATATAGCCTAAAAGATTTCAAATAACAGAGAGTAGTCAAAAAGTTTTAAAGGTTTATTTATTTCCATTTTCATCAGTTGCAATATTATTGCCGTACAAAGTGAAAGAAGAACAATTATAATTATAACAGATAGTAAAGTACCTAAAACTGCAAGTGCGAGTTTGTTTTCTTGAAGTATCTGGGGGGTAGTTGTTAATGATTAAGGAGAATCTTGCTGATTGCCTTGATATTATCTGACATCGTATCGTGATAATGATAACGTATTAAGTAGAGTTTACATTGCTCTGATTGAGTGTAAAAGTTGGTTATACTTCCAGTTTAATTATCAAAACAGTGAAAATTGAAGGAATATATTAGTTTCTGTGATCTTTTTAAAGTGAATATCTTAGCACAAATATTTAACACCAATACCTAGGTATATGATATACCGACGTAAACCAGAACTGTCATAGCAAAGCAAGGAAAGCAAATTAAACCCAAAACGAAATCGAAATCAGAATCAACTATCTGTAAAAGAAGAAGAAGATCAGCTGATCAGCTTTTAATTGTTCCAAGTCTTTCTCCAACATACAAAGTAATTAACGTCAAGCGTTATAAGCGTCAGCTGTGTCTACAGATATATTGCTATGGTTCGTTAGGAATCGTAAGAAGTAAAGTGAATATTAATTAATGCCTGTTGGTTTTGTTGATGCGTTGCTTTGAGCCAACGAAAGGAAAACACAGTCTTTTGTCGTTTCATATCCCTCTTTGCTTAATACTTTTTGGTAGTTGGATGAAAACAAAAGTTGGTCGGAACAAATAGTTTTGAAACAGCAACACGATTTTTTATAATAGAGCTCAAAGCAAAAGAGAAATTTATTCAAGAATACACCAAAAAACTAACTATAATTATATTTACGTGTCTACGTTAATTAAGGTTATCCCTACCCTTATTCCTCTCTTCGACGATCTTGACTACCGCAATAATAACGAGCAAATTGACCACGAAAAGTCAGTATACCTATACCTATATATGTATTTATATTGTTTTCAAATAATGACATCAGTCAATGACCTCTCGGTAGCCTCGTCCTCGTTCCTAACCTATGACCGATGCCAATGAGCATAGGTATATATATATAAAATATTTTTCACTCCAGCACAGCAGGAAATTTTTAATTAATATAATATACACCACTTGAGGTAAGCTGTCCTGTTATTTTAGTTTATTTGGGCAATTAATTATTACTTTTATTACACTTTGAAATTTGTTCAAATCGAAATCAATCAATCATAAGTTGGATTATCAAAAGTCAATTGTTTGTGTTTGTCTTTGACTTTGAACCAGTCGTTCGTAGCACAAAACAAACAAGCAAAGTTGATTATAAAACATGTTATAACCTTTTGATTTAAAAAGCCAGATTTTTTCATTGATCATGGAAAACTGCTGATTTAGAATTAGGTACCTACATATTTAGTTGTACCTGCTTTCATTGATTGTGCCATAAAATGATGATTATCCTATTGTATTCCGGACCTCATAACATAACGTATAGGTACATACTCATTTGCTTTCTACTACATAATATCTCGTCCACCTCCATGGAGCAAAATGTTAGGAAATTGTGATTGAGATCAATTTATTTCCTTCTTCAACTACCTACCAAAACACTAATTAGGAACACGGTAAAAACTGATCATTTCCTTTTAATCCTGTAAATATATTTTTACTCCTATATCTCATTTCTCTCCGTGCGAAAAATTGAATAGCAGACTAATCGTAAGAAATATTCAAAGAATTACAATGAGATGGTAATTGGGAGAGTGTATATAATAATACTTGAACTGGTGAACTTGAATTTCAAAAATAGGAAAAAAGCCTAGGCAATGCAACAACAAGAAACAAGAACAGCGAAGGTGTGATCATAAGGTTCATTTGGTGTCATAGTCTTGTTTTAGATATTACATTTTTTTAGTCACCTACATTTTCTTTTACTGACTCGTTATCCTTAAGGTTTAATACACTATCAAAACCTATAAAATCATTGGATATTATTTACATTCTAATTTGGTGTTGATATTATGTTTAATGGAAATGCAGAGTCTGTTGTTCTTGTTTGTTCCCTAGTTGTCATTTGTTTTCATATGATTGTAAATTACCGGTTTCTTTTTTATAATCGCCGCAGTTACTTTGAAACTTGGGTTTTAAATAGGTGCATTCTATTTGAATCATCGTGTTTTGTTCCACGCTACTTGACATCGATATCGATACTGTTATTGACACTGATGCTGCCAGTAAACGCCCATGTCAATGTTCATCTCCATGTCCATGTGCCAGACTGAGTTCTGAAACCAGAACCAGATCGTGATATCATGACGTTAAGCGGCACATTATCATTATCATCATTGATTGACAGTTATCAGTCACTATTACTTCGATATTTTATCTCGATCGGCTTTAAAAGTTGTATTATTGAATTATTATCTTTTGTTCCAGTTCTTTGCTCCTTATACGTCGTCGTTGTTAGTCATTACTGTCCTAGTATTTATATAAAATAAATCAATGTTTCATTAACTGCTAAAAAATCGCGCTGGTAATGATTTACTTATCGTTAATAAAATAAATTATCAACAAAAAGTTAATAGTGCAGTTTATTGTATTAGTAAATTTCAATGTATTTATATGTAGCGTTAACGTTAGCGTTAACAGTAGCAGTTATTTATTTAGCTTAATAATTTTATAGGCAATTTAACAGCCTACAACTTTAACTTGAGCCAAACAACAACATACTATTAGCTACATATGTATCTTTGTTGTATTGTGGCGATTAACGCCGTCATCGTTCTCTAGGTTTCATCTCGTTTTCCTTTGGTTTGGTGCATTCGACGGTTTTCTATTTTGCACCTGACTCTAATCGTAAGTGTAAACATAAATAATGAAATGAGTAGGACCCAAAGGGGAATGTTGCCCCTTATTAGTGTTATTTTAATGAAAAAAGGCTAAAGGTGTTCGACTTCCACTTCCACTTGGATCGGAATTCGAGACCAAAAGTCGAGCATGGGTAGATGATAAACATAAAAGTGTATTAAATATGATAATTCGGATCTCTGATGCTGATTTGATGCTGATCTTGTTGAACAGGTTAATCTCTAATGTGTAGATGGTAAATGTTGAATGGTGATAAAGAGTAGTAATAGCTTGTATACGTTCCGTGTTTAATGGTACACTTTGATGGTTTTTGATGTGTGATCGTTTAATTTAACAATTTAACAATTTAACCATTACATTAAAGCCTTCAACCATCACCATCACTTTCTGCTCCCATTTTCTTGCTTTTTACTTTACATCTTTTTGCCAACTTTTCCTTTATTTCGTGCGGTATTATTTGTAGGTAGTTGCATTCTTGCTGCATTGCATGGGAGCAGTGGCTCGGGGTATTGATACCTACAAATATGGCTTGACTGATGTTGATAGCCGGTGTGGCATTTTGCATGCGAACACATTTAATACTCTTGTTCATGTTAATTATTGCTGAATTGGTTGTAAAATTAAAAATTTGAAATGTTATACACTTCCCTTACTTTGCTTCAATTGCGTTTGCAAGTTATTTAGTAGAGTTACCGTTTCCAATATGTATGTGTGCCTGTACTTATGGATGCACACACACATAGTACATACTTAGGTAGTCTAGTAGGTAATTTTATGTTCTGTAGTTCTGTAGTCTTCGTCTTCACTGTGTGTCGATTGTCGATCCCTTGGTTTGTTTTTGTGTGGCTTGGTGTTTCGCATCGAATCGAATCGCATCGCATCGAATCGCAAAATATCCTATCGTATCGTGCCAAACTTGCCTGTGGTCATTATTGTTGTTTAACAATTGGTGGAACAACAAAACAACTTGCTATTCAGTATTCACTCGGCGCTTATAGGTAATCAGCATTCATTCGCATTCCCATTCCTCTTGCTGTTGCTAGGCTCTTGTGTCATATATATATTATACTTATATGTAAAGTATGTTGCTGCAGCTTTTGCTTTTGCCCTTTTGCTTTTGTTATTTGACTAATTTTTTTGTTGAAATTCGCATGTGTGTTACCTGTCTGTGGGTGTATTACTGTAGGTATAAGTATAGGTATTAACTATTACTAGGACCAAGACAATTGGAATTTGGTGTTATTATTATTTTATTATTGCCTGTGTTGGGCTGTAGGATAATAAAGGACAGACAAGTGCATATTGAACTGTCTTTGTCGTTGTCGATGTCTTTAGTCTTTGCAGGGGTTTCTACTCATGCATTTATACAGGTATATAAATACACGATATTATAGTATTATTACTATTTTCTTCTGCTAGACGGCTAGTCCTGCTGTTTGTTGTACTCTTAGTCAAAGTAAAGTAAAATTATATATAGCTATTGTATTGTGTGTAAAAAAATATTTACCTGTGTTCTACTGTCTGCAGAATGGAATACGCAAGGTGTATATATATAGTTAGTGTTTCTAGCGTTAGTTAGTGGTGTTTTGAGTTAGGGTTTTTTGTCTGTTATTGTGAAGAATAAGGTAGTAAGGGAATGATTTGTGTTGATGTTGATCGTTTATGTTGATGTTGAGATTGAGATTGAGTTAACAGTTTTAGAGCCTTTGGGCCATTTTGGAATAGCTTTGGAATGGTTGTTGGTCTGTTGTTGGAAGTTGGATGTTGAATAATGTATCCCCTTCCCCATCATTAAAATGAACCCATATACACGGTTCATGATTTCTTTTTTTCTTCTTTACTTATCTACTCCCCACATTCCTATATGTACCTACCTAGGGACTACTACACGACAATATGCACTTTAAACAGAAACTACATGCAGTGCGCTTCCACAGGGAGACTGCGGTGCAGTGCAATGGATGTATTCTATTGCATTTCTCATTTCCATTTCAAAAAATATGAGAGTTACTCACTAACTCACGATCAGGACTAAAAAGGCTGACTAACTGGGGATGCCATAGGATTCTGATTCTATTCCATGCTATGCTATGAGTATGAGGTTCAGTTAGAGTTTGATTTTTGCCGTAGTTTGCTGGTTTCCTTGCCTTTAGTTGCGTTGCTTTGGATTTGGTTTGATTCAGTTTATAGTCGGCATCGGCATCCACACCGTCATCGTCAATCGGCAGCTTCGGCTTACTGCATGAGCACTTGACTTGGCTCAACTTGGCTGTCATTTAGTTTTATAGGTTTCTAGTTACTTATGTGGTTTCTGTATGTGTAATTTCTCAACACTATACTATACTGGTTCGGTATTCGGTATCGATATTGGTTTGGTATATTGAAGTTGTTGTTTCTGCTGCTGCTAGTAGACAGCCGTCTGAGTTGAAATTAATAATTTGCATTTTTGCAATAATCGTCACAATATTGCAAATCGCAATAATTACTACTGACGTTGCACTTGTTTTGCATCGGAATCATATCGGAGTTATAATACGACAAGAGAAAAACAAGTTGCATTTTCTACTATAATGCATTCAAATGTAATCAGTCTAGAGTTTGAACTCCCTGTCGTCGTTCGAAATTTGATAGGTACCGTAACAGTTCAGTGATCACTCGTCATTTATCTCCATGATATACTTTTGCGTGCAAGTCTTCGGTTTTAATTGAGCTGGATTTGGATTTGGATTTGGATTTGGATTTCAAGTGAGATCGTTGATTCTTGTTCCTAACTGTTTGTGTCAAGCCTTGTGTGTTGTATTTTCATCTCATCATATTGTCTTCCGAGGGTAATTCAAATAATATTGTCTTTTATGATTATGATTATACATTATCTTGCGAATTTTATTGAGTTCACTTTTAGTGTATAATAATTTGCCAGCGCGTATTACTTCTGTAGTGAAGGATTCATACAATATTATATATACACGATTTCTTGTTATCTTGAAGCTTTATAAGGATTGAAAAAATGCAAATAAAATTGAAGATAATTTATTTACAGTAGGAGAGCAAGTGAGTGCCAATTTTCGGCAGCGGGTGTGAATAAGCTATATCTCATATATTTTTAAACAGGTTTTCAACAATTAGTTTTGCTCAATTATAACCGGATGGAAAAGGGTAAATTACAATTATAATTATAAGGACAAAATGCAGGAAAACTGATTTCTACTTTTTAACAACCTTACTCCTATATAACTCGGTGTATGTATGTATGTAATTAAAGGGTTTGGAAAATTGCGTGAAACGAATTCAGAGTAATTTCTCTACTCCTTTTTTATAGTTTCCCTGCCTAAAATGTCATGTGTACAGAACATATAATTAGCTTCTCATCATTACTTAGTTTTTTTAAATAAAATTATTAATTGATTTATGACCAAACTGTTTGCGATCTCGCGTTGATTTCCCATCATAAGAATTTTCGTTTTGAGTTTATTCACTTACGATAAATGTAAAGGTTTTTTTTCGTAAGTATTGCATAATAAAAGCATTGAAAATAGACAAAGACAAGTCTATGTCTGTGCACAGGACAGGATGTTATGTTTTGTATTTTGTAATGTATGTAATGTGTATTGTATTGTGGTTTTTCATTGAAATATTGAATTTGGTTTAAACTGCCTTTTGTCCTTATCTTTGGTTTGGAATGCAGGGTTACATTTGTTCAAGTCGCTGTACGAATTTTTATTTTTCAAACGACCTCTTACTAAAAGTAATCAAATAAACGGAATGAAGTAATTATAGAGAATTGGATGGACGGAGACACTTGTCTGCTTTTGCTTTGTCTTTTCAGCACTATCCGTGCAATTAACATATTGTCTCTCGTATCACGTACCAATCGTATGTACGTAGATTTTGATAGCTCAGTTTAGTTATTTTGTTAAAAAAAAATTTCTACGCCCCAGGGGGCTTCCATTTGTTCTTCTCCATTGCATTGTTGGTGTTGGTATTATATGATATCTGCATACATATTTCCTCGTTGAAGATACATAATTTAATACCCTCTCGGAAAACGCATGACGTTACGAAATAGATAGTAAGTTTTGCACCTGTGACGACGACACAATTGTATTGTCATTGTATTTTGTATCTATAGAATCAATCACTAGAGTTTATACTCAGATTTTTAACTTTTTTTTGTCTACCACATGCTACGTGACCGGACTAACGATAAGTATATAAATGTGATTGCATTATCCAGTCGTTTCTTCTAATTGTTGAATTGACGCTGCGAAAGCTATTACGTTTTTTAAAACCATAACTTTTTAATTAATTGTAAAGAAGATGCAAAGGATTTACACCTGGTCAGAAATAAAAATAGGAGCCGATATTATGTTTTATGTTTTATAGATGTGTTCAACATTTTCAGTGATTTAACCCAAGTAATTTAACGGACTAAAAACCTTTGAATGATGTAGTTTATTATAACCTTTTTATGTCTCTTGTATTTTTATTATTATCTAACTTTTTAACTTTTAAGAATGCTTTAATAATAAATTACTATTTTTCTGCCTTTTTAGTGTAGACAATGTGTAGAGTAAGGAAGTAGATAGTTCTTTTTACACTTTCCCCTTGTATACAAATGCAAGGGTATTTTATATTTTGCATTAATTATTTAATATGATTCTTTTGCAACTCTAACTCCTAGTCCTCCGTGCGTTTGCAATCACAAAAGTTATATAAATTTTGCCGACAGTATTGATACTGAATTCCCTTTGTATAAGATAAAATGTGATAAGCGAATCGATGTGCACTTAGGTAGGTATTGATCTATACTTACAATTTATTAGTAATGATATTCTATGCATAATTAGGACTAGTGCCTTTATAAAATTTCCCCCCTTTCGCCTCTCCTATGAAGAATTATGATTATCAATATTTGCATAATATTAATATTTGTCTACTTGCACACTTGTGTTTTACTCTTTAGATGTATTTTTCCTGGTTCACGTTTTGTTCCTTCGTCCTCTGCATCGGTATCGGTATCTTTATCGTTATCGTCACTGTCTATGTGGACGCTGTTCCTCCTGTCATTTGTATTATGATTGTAAATTGTAATGTACCTACCTATAGGCTATTGCATTGCAATAATTACAGGGAAGGCAAAGCCAAAAACCAAGCTATAGACGAAGCCAAACTAACTTTCATATTTTAATTTGAGTATTCATTATTTATCTATCTGTTGGAAGTTCTCGTTGATGCTTGATGCAGCGTGCATCAATGGCTTATTATGCATGAGCATCAGCTTCAACTACGCTGCATCACTGAATCACAATCACTGCCTTAATGCTAGATGCGGTTATATTATATTATTCCTTATACAGATATTATGGTTACTGGTTCTGGTTCTGATCTGACTCTCAGTTTCTCAGATATGGTTTCCTTATGTTATACAAGTAATAGGTACATAGTGCATACATATGTGGCCTGGCCACCATATCTGTGTTTCAGCCTGTTTGGAAGTCAAGTAGAGAAAGACAGCAAAAAACGAATCTCAAAGTCGAAAGTAAAATGCAAGAAAAAAAGTCAAAGACGAACTCGAATTCAAATTCGAGGAAGTAAAACTCGATATTTATAAATGTAGATAGCTATGCTAGCGATTAATTGAGTACTTGGACGCCTAAATAGTAGAATTTTGATGCATACCTGTAGCCTGTATGTAGCCGAACAATGATGAAAGATAAGGTACCTAATTCGTCCACTCGAATTATTATTTAGAATATTAATTATTTTATATTTTTTTCGTTTTAATTCATTTGCGTCATGTACAGTTGTCTACCAGATGATATTAGGCATCAAAATACATCACATAGCTATTTCTATATACCCTGAAGGATTTTGATCTTGATTTTGGTTTTAGAAAAAAATGTATCGACATTTTGAATCAAATGCAGTAAAAAAACTAGTTGTAATACAGATGAATACCTCTGTAACCTTTCTATGAATTCAATGTCAGTGCTATGGTACACGATTGGACGTGAGATCCTCATGAAGCTATAAAGTTAAAAGTAGAGTTAATTTATCCAAATTATACTCGACGGTGACATGAATGATTAGTTCAATCGCCAATCGCTATTTTGAAGATTTTGCAATTTGCAATTGTCTGGCATCAAGATCACTGGGGTCAACAAGAAATCAAAATCAAGATCGAAATCAAAAGGGCCAACGTTAAATGAGCAAGCACAATGTTTAGTACTTTTCGCCTTTAATTTGGATTTTATTGGAGGGACGAAAAGGTTGGAGATCAGCACACTGCATGATCATGAGTTGGAAATAAAAACTACCAAGTTGGATGCAACATGGTTTTTGTGAATACTGATGCAGACTTTTTGTGTTCACTATCTAAATTCTAAAGATTGACTTGCTTAACGTTTACATTAGCTTGAAGTTAAATCAGTTGAATAGAGAGGATCAGAGACCTAGAGTGATATTTGTGAGAGAGGGAGGGAGAAAGAGACCATTGCATCTTAAATCTGAATATCGCATCACATCGTCAGATCAGTTGGGCAGTGTGAATCAGAATCAGGCCACAGACAGTCAGCCACAGTGAGCAGTGTGCCAGAGAAACAGAAACAGAACCAGCTGACCAACCAAAGAACTGCTAGTGGAGACACGATAGGAAAGGACAACTCAAGAAAGACAACACTAAGTAGTAGGTACCTTATGTATATTATAGTACACATTATTCTTCACATCGTATCGTAATCACAAGTGAAACTTTCCAAATCATCACAAGCAACTTGCCTAACTTTGGCTATTTAACTTACTTGAGCATTAACTGGAATTTTTACTACAAGTTAAGAGTAATGCCAAGACTAGATTTTAAATTTGATTGTGACTTGATTTGGCCTAACTTCTTTTTGGCTTCGCTTGGTATTAAGTACCAGAATTAATCGTGCTAGTAACTGTGCAGTGACAGGACAGTGTTGTCGACCGATATCATCTAAGCAAAGCAGAGGGCGAAGGCAGCTCTTTAAATAAGCTTAAGAAAAATTAAACAAGTTAAAGGTTAGCTCAAGTACTTGTGGGTACGAGTTAAAAATAAGTCAAAACAGATTGTATAATTGTATTATTGTATGGTGGAATAATTTCTCTAGACTATAATACGCACTTAGGTATGTTACCATTAGGATTATTCATCATTGGAACTTTATCGTTTTGTAATTGATATTGATAGCGTTGTTTAATCAAGTGGTTGGAATTATTCTTTTGAGTCTATTGAAAATTGAAAATCGAGCATGAAATGATTTGATGCCAATAACGGGTTTTTGTGGCCAATCATTTGTTGTCGGTTTTTTATTTATGGAGTGCAATAATTTTATTGTGAATTACCACGTCAGTTTCGTCGTACTGTGAACAGTGCTCGAGACAAGATTTGAATTTCAATACCTACATAATTATTTTGATTTGTTGGATTTATTGTAATAAGTGGAGAGTGAGGTGCAAATAAGTTGTAGAAATTGACGCGGAATATTTTGTGTGATATTGGGATTAGCTTTGACATTGATCCTACCTACGCGATTATTGCCCTAGTAAGATTTGCTCTTTCGTTTTGCACTTTTTCTTACGAAGCGTCGAATCTCTGATGGTGAATAAAGGTTACATTTTATTACTTTACTAGGTAGTCATTGAGATTTGAGTTCATCATGTAGTTCGAAATTACTTTGAAAAATTCTCAAGATACCTGTTTAAAGCACTTTGTGATTTGTTACGTTTTCCCTTTCTTTAATTCTGCATTAGTTTGTAGCTGATAAATTATATAGAATATCGTAGCGGTTCCCGAGAAAAAGTACTTATCGTTAGTCAAACTTTCGTTGGATCGTAGGATTGTAAAAATAAAAATATATGATAATGCATATCCAATTTCAAAAACCACGATTACTGTTTTTTTGGGGTATACCTGATACTGATGAGATAAACTTTACATGCAGCAACTAATAGTTTCCGCATGAATCGCTTGGTGATTTTCTTGTAACTGATATTTTTTATTGATATCATTTTTTGGGTCTAGACTTTTATTAAGGAAAACAGACATTTTGAATTCAAAAATACAAACCTACATACCCAAGTAAAAAAGCTAGGTACTATCCAAATTCTGTTCATCGAGTATACCGCTAATAATTACGTCTAATAATTATGTCATCGTACTGATATAGTTTTTTAGGAACCAAAAAGGAAAACCCTTTTTTATAGCTTTAGACATACACGGATACGGCGGATCCAGAAAAAGTTTATGGAGGAGGCTAATGAAAAAAGCCTCATTATATCTAACTGTAAACTTCAAAAAAGTGCATCTATTTTTGTCTAAATTAAAACACCGCATTTGTTTTTATATAAATAAAAAAACGGCATCTGCTTTTGTGTTAATTAAAAAAACGGCATAAGTTTTTGTGTAAATTTTAAAAAAGTGCACCTGTTCTTGTGCTAATTTAAAAAAAATGAATTATACCTTGTTTAGATGTTTAAAAAAACTTATTGCCTTTACACATAATTTCATCTTCATGGAAGCCTGGAACAAACTTGAACTCATCCAGTGTAAATTTTTGAAATGCTATCTTGTCTAGTGTCAATTGTAAAAAAAGGTTGATCCTTTTCCTTCTATATTTAAATAATTGAGCCCTTTCCTTGGAAAGTTAAAAAACCGCGTCTGTTTCGTATAAATAAAAATAAGCAAATCTTTGTTTGTGCAAATCTTAAAACAAGCGGTGTATTTTTAAAAATCCTTTGCAGACCTAACCTAAGCGGTCTACGCGTAGTTACGCTACTGGAAATACATGTAGTGTGTTTAGGAATCCAATACTTGTTCCTAATTCCTGCAGTATGGTCCGTAGAATTTGCTGGATCTGACAAGAGCATCTTAAAGAAATCCATAAGTAATGTTTTTAGATTAGCTACTTTGAAAATGTTTACCACCCCTCAATGCATACTAAAACTCATAATAGATGCTTTTAATTATGATGATGATGACATCCTGGATTTATTTTACTTACAAGGTTTCCTATTACTGCATGTATACTTTTAAAGATACCCAACCACTGCTATATTATAGATTGGATTTTTAGCTGCGCAGTTATGTTAAAAGCTTATGCAATCGTTTCCTTTTTTCGATTTTGCTTAAGTTTAAGATTGAAACTGTGCTGTGGCCTGGTTCTAGTACTAGTTTTGGAGATAAGCGAAGTACTGATTGATTAGTGTTTACTATCCAATAAATCCTGAATAGTTTTTCGCTCATCGGTGATAATTTAGAGTGTCATTTTCTAGTACCTACATGTACATATCTTATTTTTCGTTGGTTAACTAAATGCAATGCAAAAGTGGTTATCTACTTGTAGAGATACAAGTAGGTAA
The DNA here is from genome assembly GCA_036851915.1 of Ptenothrix huangshanensis. NCBI lineage: Eukaryota > Metazoa > Arthropoda > Collembola > Symphypleona > Dicyrtomidae > Ptenothrix > Ptenothrix huangshanensis. The sequence continues at coordinate 21,473 of JAAXYX010001138.1, forward strand.
ATGTATTAATTAATGGAAACTCAAAGAAGCTCGTTGTTTTGATTTTCAGAATTATGCAGTTGTAACGATTTTTCGGATTTTGAAAAATTGCGGATTTTATTTTTAGATCTAGAAAAATTCCTTAATTCTTGTTTCTTTGTTGCATTGCGTGTGTAAAAATATGAGGAATTACAATTCTCTCTTTTTTAATTTTCCACCTACGAATATTTCCATTACCTCAACCACAAGAATGTGTCTTAACAGCTTTGTTCAAAAACTGTTTTTCATAGCTTTTGCTAAGTTGTGCATTAGAACGAATGCACTCTCTGTGAGTGATTTGTGACAGCCTATTCAGCATATGAGCATTACTGAATGCGTGAATATTATAATTTGAATAATTAGGAATGGAGTGGGTGTTCGGGAATGAGTGTGCGGGAGTGTGAGGTTAATGAATGGATGATGTGATGAAAGGCGAGATTTGTGGTGACATGGCATAAATTGATAGAGTGGAAACGTTGGGTTTTCCGGAAGATAAAAATGGCATGTGTCTCATAATCGTGTGTGAGGCTCAAATAATTGTGTGGAGTTCATTTAGAGTTCGTGTGGCAGGTAGGGTAAACTGTAATAAGCCAAAGCCAAAGCCAAAGAGTAAGACAAATATGTGCGTTAAGCAATTGTAAACAGGAATCTTGAAATCTTTATGGGTAGCTAACTTTACTTGATGTAGCAACGTTAGTTTTATTTTAGGTCGTTTCTGGCTTCCTTTGACTTTCTACGCATATCAGTTTTTATTGTGACTAGGTAGGTAGGTGCATATATTATGGACGTATGACTGCACCTGCTCCAAGGATTTTGGTTTTGGGTGTCGTGAATTCCGTGCTTGGATTCAATTCAAAAACTGCTCTAGATTCAATTCATATAATTACTTACGTTAGAGACTTGCAACCACAATCACATGTCATGTCCATGTCATGTCAGCAAGACCTCAATTTCTTAATTACTCTGTCATTTGCTCAATTATTGACATTTATCGAGGTGAAAAAAGTCACTTGGACAGATGCAGTTATGTATGTACATAGGAAATACACAAATATAATTATGTACAACTTTTAGAAACGTTTCCACTCTTTCTCAGATCCTGCGTGTAATCATTTGTCCTCTAACGAACAGTGATTGGGTAGCAATAATAATTAACGAATTATTAATTTTTTAATTTCCACATTTGCCCAAGGGATGCGTAATACACTATACACTAATTTTAATCCTGTTCTTAATTACCTATGCAGGTATAATTCAGAGTGTTCCGAGTGTAGTTCTAATTGCTTATCATTCCCAAGAAACTGACAAAGTTGTTATAATTACTATTGTAGTTTTTGAAGAAAAAAGATTTATTTGAAGCACAATTATTGTTTAAAATGCTGTATGTAGTGGCAACTGCAGGAAATAGCACACCTGTAGAGTATTGTACAGTTACAGTTATTTTAAATTATGCAAGGTTTCATTGTCAGTATTCCTATTTACTTATCCAACCCTAGGTAGTGTATTTTCCATGCCATGACAGAAACATTAGAAAATAACCGAAAAAATGAATTATTAGCTGATGTTGATGTACTAATAGCTGGAAATGAGAGCAGGAAGGAAATGCAGAAAACTGGAAACAAGATATTCATTACTTTGGAATCAAACTTGATTTGTTTCCTTAATACCTAGTGTACGAAAGTGGTACGTGCGAGAAATGTTGCTCTGCTTGTTTTTGTCATGTTATTAGTATTAGTGGTTTGGTTTTAAGAAATCATGAAATTGCTACTCACGTTCCGTGCAGTGCAATGTAATATGCAACGCAATGGAAATCTTTAGACTGTTGAAATGGAAATGTAACTATTGCAAAAGTTTGTGTTGCTATCGGGTAAAGTTGGGTTTGTGTTTGTATCGTACTCATGGAAGAGGCAATCCAGTCGAATGACGATTACCATCGTCATTAAAATCAAAGTCACATCCAAAGTCAGGATCCAATGGAATACATACATACATACCTACCTTCACAAGTAGAAACCTATGAAAGATTCAGATGCTACCAGAAGTTGTGCATATGAAGTCAAAGTCAACTGAAGTCTTGTAAAAGATTCGCCATCTGAATTACAAATAATGATTCATATTTTCCTAGAAATAGGAAATCATTTTCTCATTAATTATTCAAGGGAATTCTCTAGCTCAAAATGTTTCGTTTGTACAGAAGTTGATTTCTCTCTGTACTCTTTGCATTTGGATGGATGATAGCAGGAGTAGCGTAAGCAGGAATTTTTTTCTAGTAGGCCTGCTGAAAAAACCGGATTGTATCCAGTGTAAATTTTAAAAAACTGAATGTGTTTTTGTTTTTGTGCACATTTAAATAAACTGGGCCAGTTTTTGTATTTTGAAAAAAAAATACTGCATCGTACACAGTTTAAGATTCAGTTCTTAGATAGTCCTATGCCTCCTTGACCTACCTCTGGTTACGCCACTGGATGATAGTGACTGCAGCACAGTATTACATTATATAGTTGTTAGTAGCAGTGGCAGTGGCAGGTTATGTTGCAGGGCCACGCTAGGGTAATTAGCATTCGATTCGATTATGATGATACATACATAATTATTATGGCTTGTTGCGCGTACGGTTTTTTCCTAGAACAACGAACAGTATTCTTGAATGCATGAACCAGTCAACAAGTATATTATCTGGACACATGGAATCGTGAAAAGGAAGTACTTTGAGGAATATATTCTCATTTCTAGTTTGTAATTACCTTTTGTATTCGCAAAACACAACGTATAGCGTATAGCTAGAGTGCATTCCAATTCCAATGCTACAAAAATTAAATTTTTAAATGAAAAAGTTCTTAGATATTCCCAACAGACATTCGGAACACACACTACAGCATTAATTCTGACAAGTCTTCAGTTTCAGTCTTCACTATTAAAATAGTTTTCACTTATGTAAATATCATTTAATTGATTTTTAAGACCGTAGAAGAGCTACCCTACAACTACAACCAAGAGACTTTTTTTGGATTAATTAGGTATCTGCGTACTAGTATTTCAAGTTACAAAAGACTGTGTTGCATTTATTCTAATAGTCAGTTGGATTTGGCTCATAATTTGCACATTAAATTAAAGTGTCAAGTGAGAGTGCGTCACCGTAAATACTAATCGTAAGCTACTATTAAAAGGTGTCATGCCATGCATAAATTTTAATTCAATATTTTTATTCACAATTGCAAGGATTCAGTGGAATGAATTACCTAATGCATTCATAAAAATATCCTGTTACTTCACTTTTTCTTTTATTTGAGTTTTTAATTCTGTTTTTGAACTCTAGCAACTTCCAGTGCAGTGTGTGCTTCTAAAGTTATTGAACTTTTAATGCATTTTTAATGAATTCTAAATCGGAATGATTGTGTTCCTCTGAATCATTCGTTTCCCATTTCGACAACATACTGTTTCCGAGTGGTCTGGGGGAAAACAAAAAACTCCACACTGCGTAATATTGCGTCATTTTTACTACAGTTATTCAACGTGCTTCTACAAATAATATATAAATATTGTCATATAATTTGTTGAACCAAGTGCTGAGTAGGTGGCTAATATTGTCTCTGTAACCTTAAGACAAGACCAAACAATTTCTAATTAACTCTTTAATGCAAAGCTTAAAATTGATACAAAAACGCCAAAAAAAACATTTGAAAGTCTCGTCTGAAATAATGGACTTCAAAATAGAATTTTGAAGGGGAAGAAATTGAACTTTTGGTCAAATGTATAGTCATTGTCGTCTGTCACCTCGCATAAATCATGTCTATGTCCCATTATTAGTTTTGCTATCGCTGTGCTTGTTCCGGTTTTGGTTACGAACAATTGATAAAGGGCATGAATTTGACTGCTTGTGGTAGGGAAGTCTGGTTCTTGTTCAGATTCTGGTTTTAGTGTTTTAGTTCTAGTTCCCCATGTAGATAATAAAAATACGCGAATGAATATAGCACATTCTTTTATTGCTTAAATATCAAGGGATTAACGTAAGACTTCAGATTGCAGACGGTATTGGTATATTTGTGTGTTGTATTATTATTCGAATATGATTTGAATAAAATGCGTGGGCAGCTTTCTGTATCTACTTCCGGTTCAGCAATGTCATATTTGATAATAATGGATTAGTATGTACAGTATATAAGAAGAGCTACTAATGGCCAATAGGTGTTTTAACCTTTTAACGCGAATAATTTTTATTTAATGAGTATTATATTTGCACGAATCTCAATATCAAAATGATTATACTTAAACACTCGTTTTTACTTTTGATGGCTGCAGGTAGTTGGTGTTGGTAGTGGGTAGGTTGTAGTTGTACATACAAGATTTCAGTTGAGCATTATGTGATGTGACTTTTTATAATGTCAATGCCACATCTATTATGTATGTACTTGGTGTTGTGGTGTGGTTGTGGTCTGTGTTGGAGTTGGAGTTGGAGGGACGGTTGATGAAGCTACTTACTACCTTAATCGCATATAATATGATATTATTTGGGATAATTTATTGTGAGTACGGAGTGAGTGGTCAGGCGGACATGGAC
>JAAXYX010001139.1:0-26035 GCA_036851915.1 Ptenothrix huangshanensis
AAAATTGGGGAAGCTGATGCACTTACCGGTGGGACTGTGAATCGATATGCCGTTGCTATTGAAGAATGCTATGGTACACAATAATAGCTTTCTTTCTTTAAAGTTTTGTTGTATTTAATGTCTGCTACTCTGCGTAACGTTTGTGGTATGTAACAAATTCACTATGTAACTATGATTATGGTTTTTCTCTTATGTTTACATTACAGGTTTGGACAAAATAGAATTTTTACAATCTCATGAAAACATGGATATCTATCAGAAAGCCTTTGATATGATCGAACAATACTTTGGAGCAGAAGAAGAGGAAGCTAAACTAGCACCTAATGTGGATCCTAGTGCACCTCAACAGTTCCAATTTAATCCAGCAAATCAAAGTTCGTATAACTTCTGATGCAAACACCAGAACCCACCAGAGCCTCTCTCTCACTCACCTTTATTATTAGTACTGAGACGAGTACCGCGTGGTTGACGTTCACATCAATTTAAAACTAAACTGAGCAAGTAAGAAGGAATAGATTTTTGCAAATTTTGACTCACTTAAAGCTTAACAAAATAGCGTGGTAATTCCTAATCTAACATAGTTAAGTTTCGTTTCCCTTAAATACTAAACAAGCTTCAATAACATAAAAAGCGCTAAGCTATGCCCAAAATAAATTGTCATTGTTTAATTGCATGTGTGACAACAAGTCAGGATTCGAAATTCTGATTTCATCCCGATTTTAGTTAATAATGTAAATGATGAACTTATTACATCAGTGCAGGTAGAAATTAGAAATAGAATTTGAAGGCGTGTTACGTTAAAATTACAATTACAACTAAAATCTAGCAAAGTGAGTAATCGTATATTATGAATACAATTACATACGTGAACTTAGATTAATTTGTAGATTTACGGTCGTATCGTAAGTACTCTTGAAGGAAAAAATCATTAGATGTTCGTCTAGTCGTTTCGTTACTATTATTGAAGTTTAGTTATAATTAAGTTTAAATTGATTAATCAATTAATTTTGTTATTACTACGTATAACTAAGATTCCGCATTTTATTTCTTACGTTAATTGTTCTTGTTCATCTCTTCTGTCATAATGATAGTCTACTATTAATAATAAATTTTATGAATAGGTGGTAATAATACTTCTGATTAATGGGTGTATATTTTATCATTATTAATATTTGTACCTTGCAAATTCATACGTATGTTTAGCATAACTGAAAACAACCTACATACCTGTTTATAGCTGTAGCTGCATGTTTATACAATCTTAAAGCTAATAATGAATTTTAAACGGTTTAAGCTGTTACACCAACATCAACAATAATTAAAGCTATTACCTACGGATCTATTTTACTGAGTAATTACATCCAATTAATTAAGCTATAAGCTACTGCTATTTAGAAAACTTGCCGAGCTTTTTGTGTAGGTGATGTTTAATGCTCGGATTTGTTCAGCCGTGTCTTAAAAATCGCTAAAAACATAAAGCAAATTTTAGATAAAGCATCACCGTCATGAAATATGATTCCTGTAGTCTGTTTTCCGTTTTTAAGAAGATAGCGAATTATAATTGCATGCAGTATTGTATTAAAATGTACCTATTGACATAATAAGCTACAATGTGTAGAGATTGATCAAGAATGAATTATAATTATATAATTATCGTATTTTTGTGATCTGCAATCGATCGACCGGCAACAGTAGCAGTAGCGTTACCCATGCGTTCGTGGAAAATAGGCTGATATTAAACAGCAATCAAAATAAATAACAACTGCTTCGGAATTTTAGGTGGGAAGGTATTCACCTATTAATGCTAATTTCTAAGGATCCGTAATGTTACTGTTACTTTTAAAGGATTGGCCCAGTGGGAACTACTCCTTAGTCCAAACGTTACTGATTGTATTGTAAGATTGTAACATGAAATTCATTGACGAATCGACGTGACTTATTTGGTTTGGGTCGAAAGCAACAAGAGGGACTTTTAAACATAAACAGGAAATCAGGTGGATATTGAACCAAGATGTTGAATGTATTTGTAATTTATAATTATGTCGTCAGGAAAATGTAACGTGTTGATGATACGTTATATGTAATTTTTTACACCATGTTGTAACACCTGTATAGATAATCAAATCGAAATATTTAAAGGACATGTCAGCGTTGTTGAACTGAAACGAAACGACTGACGAACGATTCGCATTGGAATAAAATAAAAATAGAAAGTAAGTTATTGTTGGACTCCTGAATTAAAATGTGTGAGCAGTAGCTGTTAGATATAGTAATTGAAATTGTATTCGTTTGCAAAATTAATTTCATTGCATTCTAGATTTGAAAAGTGGTTTTAAAACGCAGGACAGAAAAAAGAGCAATTGGAAGTGGAACAGAATAAATTGATTTAGGATAAAATTCATGATCAATTGTGAACATTAAGGTGGAAAATAGTATACTAAAGTATGTATGGTGTTAATGATAAAGTGGGTAGATACGTGACCGTACGAAATCGTATACAATTAATTACCTAAGACCTAAGTACCATTTACCATTGCTATCGGTAGGTATACGTAGTGAGTGAAAGCTGTTAAAAAGATATAGATAAACTAAAGCCTCTGCTAGCAGATCTGCTCCAAGATGCTGTTTATTTTCTGTTGAAAAGACTTTAGACTTTGTTCTTATTATTACTATGTAACTATATTACTATATACTATTAACTATTATTAGGAAAACATTAAGATATTATGTACTAGTAAATGAATGATTTTAAGCGGCTTACTTTCTGTATAATAAAAACAGTTTAGACCCATATTAACCTGGTTTATTGCTTCCTTGTGTTATTTAATCGTTTTAAATTCCGAAAGTCTACAGGTTACATGACACCGCAACAATTTTGTATTTGTTTAAAAATACGCCTACCCAACCCACGCAATGTTACCAGTATTTTATTTACATATTAATGTTACACGAGATTTGCATAATTCATTGTACCTATTTAGCATATAACCAGTTGAATACTTAATTTATTTTAAGGTACACATTTATAAGACAATTTGTTGCAAGTATCACACATCATAAATTTTCATGGTAGCATCGATTCAGCCTATAATTTTTAACGACTTGCCTACGAATGGATGCTCAGAATTAAATAACACTGTGCTTTAGCACAGAGGGAAAATATACTAATGCGCTTGGTTTCCGACGGTCAAAGTCGAAGATAAATTAATACAAAATGACGGGTATAAAAAATCTTTATGCCAGATGCGCCGTAGGAGTTTGTTTATGGGCAAGGAATAGAAACAGAATTGAAGAGAGGGCTGAGACGAGAAAAATCACATCAAACCAGCGATGATAAAAATTAAATTGTAAATCGCCCAAAACTTGAGTAACTATGACACGATAATCCGGTGGCATGTTCATTCGCATAAGAAGCACACATGAGACAAAGTACATCCCCTGGGAAGACAACAAAAGTAGAAACAGTCAATAACCCAACTCAGACTACGAAATAAAAAATTGGTTGAAAATACGTACTTAACACAGAATTTTTTTGAATTCTTCATTTCTTAAGAAAAACTCACCATGATCTGAGCAAGAACCAGGACAATGACATTGGACGATTTAGAACTTGAAATGGCGTAAAAGAATTTGGTGAGAGTAAGTAAGAGACCACGAATGGAGGTTACTACTATACAGCCAACCAGTATGAACGAAACATGCTGAGACCAAAAATCAACATCTACATCCAGCCCCATCCAGTGGACACAGATTTCTAATCCTCGGGTAACTGGATCCACTTTACCAACTCGGTCCAAAACTATGTTAACTGTACACTAATGAATTCAAAGGATTAAATGAGAACTCAATCGCAACTAAATACTATGGGCTTAGAGGTAGTGCAGCTAAGTTTCTACAAATTAATTAATAAATGATCAAGTACTTACAATAAATATCTTCCACATACAGTATACAGAAAAGAAATATCCTAGACAATTGAAATATTTCCCCTTCCATGTTTTCGACCATTCCACCCGTTCCTGCATATTTCTTAATTCGGCAATTTCCAAAAATAAATGTCGGCTTAGTTCTTCAAGACACGCTATTTCGTCCTTCAGTGTTCCTAAATCACCTGAATCACACATAAAATAAACACACGTAATGACTTGTACGGTGGAAGTGATTTGGATACTGTAAACAATTAGGGAGCATACTCTACGCACTTTCAGCACTTCGTGTAAGAATACTCCAGAAACCCCTGCGTGTAGTTGAAGCTTCTCTACTCGACACAGTCAGTCTTCTCTTTTTTACTAATGCCATATCTAGCGTTTGCAACAGCTTTTTCTCTACCCCTTGTATATCGCTTGTTCGTACTGGTCTAAAATGCGATGAACAAAAATAATTTATTATTATAATTATTATGAAAATTTAAAAATAAATAGTCAGAATCAAAAATAGCATTAAAATCAAATTATAATCATATTAATTTAACCTAATGAAGAGGGCCATGGACGTGTAAGGATAATTAACAGCTCCAAAGCCAGAAAGAAGGCCCATGACGGTGACACCGATAACACCGACCCGACTCACAGCTTGTTCCATCGACAATGTCCCATGCCTGGGACTAATCACAGGAAAAGGATCGCCCAATTTCCAAAAACAATACAAGTAAACAAACCAAACGGCAACAGAGAGGAATCGTTGAACACCTTTGCCCCCAACTAGAAACATTATGTACAGAACTTATTACCATCATCCTATAAATAATTCAAACGTCATTCAAATTGCTTCTTTATTTAAAACGTCATTTACCCTTACCAATTCTCAAGTTGGTCACCACATTATAGCCGATATAAAATGGTATCAGTCCGATAGTCATAAACAAAATTGCGTACATCCCTGAAGTTAAGTATATGTACCTAGAACTATAAAACGAAAATACCAAAAATTATTTTTTCAATCGCCACCATAAAAAATAAAAACAAATAAATAAATTAAAAGGGTACTGCTCCAAAAGTTATGATAGTAAAAATGTCAAAAACATTAGGATTACTCACTATGAATCCAATATGCCAACGATTTCAAAAATAACAATCTCAAAGAGTGTACACGACAGTGCAAACGTAATTGAAAATATCAGTTGCACTAAAAGATGATGAACTTCATAATTCTTGAAGAGTTGTTTTACAAAAAATATCCATCCTCCTACAAAAAATACTGCCTGCAAATCCAAAACAAAGTCTGCAATCATTTAATCATCATGCATCAAAAGTAAGCATCTGTCATCACATCAGTCATAATCATAATTACAATAAGTATTATTAGTCATAGTCAGTCATAATTTATCATAAGCAGCATTGAGTCTTTGTATTTGACTTTCGAAGACTCCGTGTGAAGGAATGTTATTTTACCATTAAAAGTACCTACACCTATAAATTAATTAGACCGGTCATAGGATATGAACAAAAGTGACCGACGGCAACAAATAACAAACAAGGTTAGGTTATTAAGTTGCAAGCTGTTTTTGTCCTGTGGTGCAAAAATAAACATAGAATGATTAGCAGAAGATCAAAGGTTGCAGGTACCTGCGAAACAGTAATAATAACAGTATCTTCAATGAACCCCATCGTGCCAGCGTCAGTTGTCAGTGTCAGCCTTCAGCAATTGGCAATTCTAATTTCTATTTCCCACAGTGTCAAGCTTCTAGGGTGATGATGACGAGCCTGGGAACTGGATCGGAGAGAGAAGGTGAATAATTTTGACATTCGGTTTGTGTACAAAAGAAAATTGTGAAATCAATAACAACAACAATCACTGACTATACGTCATAGGTACTATACTATAGTAAGAATGACTGGCAGACAGAAACTTAACCTTACGTGTGTCGGGACCGAAATATCAATAATATTCATGCTTGTGGAAATATGCAACTACTCGAAGACGTAAAGGGAGCTCAGGTTCCAGTCATTCCACACGTTCCAGCTTCCAGCTTCAGAGATTCGCTGCAGTCAGTCAGTGAATACTCCAATTCCAGTTCTAGTTCCAGGACAATGCAGATGCAGCGGATAAAAAATTCCAGTCGACAGTCCCGACGACAGTGTGTGCATTGCATACGCTGTATTTGCTGAGAATCGAATGTGGCGGACTTGTGTTTGAAGAAGTGTCACAAGATACGCATGGGAAGCCTATGGGAAATAATTGTTGCGTTCCACAGCCCGCTTTGGAATTTTAGAATCTGCAGTCTTTAAGTTCGGTCGGAGCACTCACTCACTGCTTCTTTCTCCTCTCTGGACTGGAATTGGAATAATAGGCAGTGTCAACAAATAATTCATTTGGCAGTATTGACCCTTCAAATCTTGTGACATGATGCCAGACGACAGTCTGAATTTACCACCACCTGCCCCACAGAATCTTCTCCCCCCACCAGCGCCCATACCATTGGGTTCTGGCGGGCCCAGTGGACAATCCAGCAGTGTCAAAGGTGGTTCATCGTCATCATCCGCTGTCGTAAGCCAACATTCCATATAACCATCTTCCACAACTGTCCCCATTTAATTGTATCGATTATTTATTGTTTATCATTGATACAAAAATAAAATCCACTATTTCTAACGATTAGTGCATTTCGTTAATTAGTGTTTTTATGTTCGTAGTCCTAGTACTGTATAGAATGAGGTGATGGGTGTAAACCGTTTGGTTTTGTGTTGTAGTAGTTTCTTTTTCTTATTTTTCATTTGTTGATAAGACCAAGATGTCTAAGTGATGAGTAATGTGTATGTGTGATGTGTATAGGAATAATGATTGTGGATGTTGATTATACGTAATTACTTGCTTACTGTGCATTATTCTGAATTGTTTTGATTTCGTTTATCAATTGTAGAAGCCAAACTACGCCCTCAAATACACTCTAGCGGGTCACACAAAAGCCGTATCGTCGGTGAAATTCAGTCCGAATGGTGAATGGTTGGCAAGTAGTTCAGCAGATAAATTAATCAAGATCTGGGGAGCTTACGATGGCAAATTTGAAAAGACCATTTCCGGACACAAATTGGGCTTATCGGATGTGGCTTGGTCATCGGATAGTCGATTGTTGGTGTCAGCATCGGACGACAAGACACTCAAAATTTGGGAACTTAGTTCGGTATGCACTATTTGATTTTTTGAGCAATTATTATTGCTGTTATTGTGCTATTTGTCTTTTTAGTAGTTATCTTGATGGGAATTAAAAGGTAAGAGTTGTATTTAGAATTGTATCCCAGCGTTATAATTTTAGGAGTGAGGTGTTGTAATACTCGCTATTTTGTTAGGGATTTGTTTACGTGTTATGAGTATATACCCAGGTAAGTAGGTACAGGTATTTGTTTTTTTTGTTTGGATTTCGGTAAAATTATTATCTTTATGAACCCTTTGTATCGTACGTAATTAAACCAAGCCAAGTTCGAAATATGGGCATTATTATAAATTAATGGTTAATATGTATTCATTCAACAGGGCAAATGTTTAAAAACTCTCAAAGGGCACAGCAACTATGTATTCTGCTGCAATTTCAACCCGCAGTCTAACTTGATCGTTTCGGGCTCAGTAAGTATCATTGATTGCAAATTGCAATTTCTCTTACGTAAAAAGTCTAGTCATCTTTCTGCGTCTAGGATACTAGTGGAAATACTAATCGTAAATAACAGTTGATCGATTAATCTCTATTTAGTTTGACGAGAGTGTACGAATCTGGGATGTTCGAACTGGGAAATGTTTGAAAACTTTACCTGCACATTCCGACCCCGTCTCGGCTGTACATTTCAACCGAGATGGTTCGCTCATTGTATCTTCCAGCTATGACGGCTTATGGTAATATATTTGCTTTATTAACTTTAGTCATATAATAATTTCTGCAAGCTTATATTTTGAATTTGTACGCTTAGCTACTAATTTTTTCATTTTTTGAAAACAGTCGAATATGGGACACAGCGTCAGGTCAGTGTTTGAAAACCCTTATTGACGACGATAATCCACCTGTTTCATTTGTTAAATTTTCACCGAATGGCAAATACATTCTGGCTGCTACCTTGGACAACACTCTCAAGCTTTGGGATTACTCAAAAGGAAAATGTTTAAAAACTTACACAGGCCACAAGAATGAGAAATACTGTGTTTTTGCAAATTTCTCCGTGACTGGTGGAAAGGTACGATATGAAAACCAGCTTTGCATTTTCTGTAGTGTTCCAAACTAAATGTAACGTTTGGAATAAAATGTACATTCATTTTGTTATTATTAAAAATTGATATTTGTTTGAACTTCAGTGGATCGTTTCTGGATCTGAAGACTGTTTAGTTTACATTTGGAATCTGCAAACAAAAGAAATTGTTCAAAAACTCAGTGGTCACACAGGTACAGTTCCTCTCAATTTCTTTTCACCAGTTGCGGTTGTTCAGTAAAAGCTAGTTTCAAAATTACTAAATTCTTTCTTTTACTCCAGACGTTGTACTTTGTACTGCTTGTCACCCGACGGAGAACATCATCGCATCTGCCGCACTAGAGAATGATAAGACGATCAAATTGTGGAAGAGCGACACCTAACTCAATGTTCTCTGAAGGGAATATTATTAGCAAGTAAGAAGTATATTCAACAATTACTGAAATACCTACGTAGCGATAAATAATTCATTCTTTATCTTACAATCTACTACTTCAACTTTGAACATCTACATCTACCTCGTATCCACATTCTTTGTGCTATGGGAGCTCTACAGCCTTTATTCTTTGTAATAACTAATTATTAATGCATTCTGTATAAATATACTTAATTATGTACGTAACTTATCTTGAGTAGGTTTTCTACTGTTTTCCAGCGACGTTATATTAGTTGGAATATTTTAAAATCGAAACCTGAATGGATTTGTATCAATGTGTTATATTATTCAACTAGAAAAAAAACTATTAAAATCAACTAGGTATTATAATATATTCATATAGTCATTGTTGCATGGAAGATATATATAATATAGTTATATTCTCTCCTGGTATATTGAACATTATAGAATAAAAAACCCTATATTGAAAATATTATGATATGTACAAAATTATGACTAAATATTATATTACTGTACTATAAAGGGGTTGGTTGAATTCTATGATAATTTTGATTCGAATTGTATTTGACAAGAAATTAGGGTTTGATTTTTTCAAGTTTGCTGCTTGTGTAGTGTGCTAAATTAATTATGAAATACCTACACCAGTTAAATAATAAATAACTTCTATACATACTATAATAGTTATAGCATTTGCCTTCTTATCCTTGAATGATGATGAGGGTATACTCATATGAACATGAGATTTTGGTTTTGCGCAGCAAATTACATGAAATAAAGTTTTGCAAATATTTTTTGTTGTTATAAATACTTGCGGCAAAATGAAACTCGTAGTTCTTTTTGCGATTTGCATTCTTGGCCAACCTTTATTTTTATTCTACTGACATACGTATTTACAATCTAGGTACTTTACATTTCACAGCTTAATCACATAATGATTTACATATAGAATTTACATGGTCAGTAATTATGGATAATTACATTGGTCGTATTTTAAATACTTTTATAATTTATTGGTCGATTCTTGAATACTACCTTGAATACCTGAACTATTTCATTCTTGGTTTTCAGATTTGGTCCCGAGTTGCTTCGGTTGGTCATTTACTTTGATTTGATCTTTACTCTAATAATTATCAGTGAGCTACATACGTACGTGGCTCACACCATTAACCTATTATAACCATATGTGAACAGTAGGACACTGCATTAAAGTTGACACCTTGTAAATTACCAATGAATTGTATACACAATTTTTAATTACTCTAGTCTAATCAGGAATGTATCATTTGGTTTTTGGACCCTTTGTTTGGATAGTATACATTTTAATAGTATTAGCTATGTTTTGCGCAGCAATGGATTGGAACCGCCAACGGTCATAATTTCATTATGATTAAAGACATTTAAATTGGCATTTCATTCTTGCCTACTATTTCCTAACACATTAACTCTATAACTTTGCTGAAATGAGAATATCCATATGGATTCTACAATTCTACATGACGCTGGTAATTAACTCTTCCATATCTCATTCCATAATCTACTTTGAAATTTGATGAACGCAATAACGCAGCGCTATGTTCCACCTGGGAGAAATAACATACATACACTGCATCAATTGGAATTTTGGAAATGAATCAAACTACTGTTTCTTGTCTCCAAAAAGCAGGTCAGTAGCTGCAACGACTTCCTGGAAGCCATAGTCCATGTCTTCAGAGATGGTGTAGCGTGAGCAAATGGCAAAACGCAGAATGTATTTGCCATACAAATTCGATGGAACAATGTGAATCTTCCCACGCTCGTTGATCGTCTTCAGCAGCTTGGCATTATCTTCGCAGCTGTGATCCTATGACAGCAAATTGCGCTTAGTTTTATTTCCATTTAATATTAAATACTCACTAGAATTACAGGGGCCCATCCACAAAGGCTGAATGAACTAGAAATCTTGGAACTAATTTTAGAAATAAACAAATTGTTTAAAAAACCTTGAGACGGAAGCAAACTAGTCCAAGAACGACAGGCGTGACAATTTCGAATCTTTTGTCGGTCAATAAAAGATTTTCGAACTCATGTGCAAGAGCCACGTGATGACGAATGTGCTCTTGCAAACGTTTCACTCCGTAGATGCGGAGCACAAACCACAACTTCAAGGAACGGAATCTTCGTCCCAATGGAATTTGCCAATGCTATTTAAATTAAATTTTAATCATCAGTTCATGAATTATTACTAATTTATTTGTGTCATTGGTCTTCTTCATGAACCCACAACAACGCTTTGAAATCAAAACTTACTCTGTAATCAGGTGCTTTTCCTTGATTGTCGTGCTTCAGATACAATGGATCAATGTTGAATGCATCCACAATGTCATTAGCATTTGTCACCCTATAAATCACCCAGTCATAAACTCAGTACAATAGATTAAATTTCTTTTTCCAAATTTTAATGTCAAAATTCTTGCATATAATCATTTCGGAATCATACCACATAGCAGAGCAATCGAAATTGACCAGCAGCCATTTATGAGGATTAAAATTGAACGACTGTGCTTTCTCAACACCTTTCATCAAGTAACGAAATTCTTCACAAATGAATGAACCACCTACAGGAACACAACAATTATTGTAGGAACCTAATTTTCATGAATCCTTTCTACCAAAAACATTGAAAACTAATGAATGAATTGACATTTTATTTATTTGATGTCGTGATAACTTTGCACGACGAATAGGGGCACTGTGATTTCCACCGAAATGATTGTTACCTGCGTAAGCAGCGTCAACGTGGAGCCAAACATTTTCCTTCTGGCAAACGTCTCCCATTTCATCCAAGTCATCGAATGCACATGAGTTTGTCGATCCCAGTGTTGCAACAACCTACAAACAAATTGAGCATTGTATTAAATATAATTATGTAATTATTAATTTAGAATCTCAGTGGCTACAAATCGAGCATTACAAAAAAGGGAATCAGCCCTTTCGCCCTATCTTCATCAATAGCTGCTTGCAAAAGATCCTTTCGAACTTGCAAATTCTCGTCGGTTTTCACTTTATGAATTTTGACATTTCCCAAGAGACTCGCTCTTTCCACAGATGAATGAGATTCAACTAAATAAATAATACAAAATCAAGACAGTTAAGCATAAGATTTGCTTAATTTATATTACTTTACTGAAAGCTTCACCCTGCTATTGTAATTTGTACTCATAATTTGAACATACCTGACGTATACGATACCAGTTTTCCTGCAATGACTTCTTCCGTCATGTCCGTTTCCTGCTTGTATTTGCGAATCGTTTTAGTTTTAGCGGAGAGTAAAGCAACGAGTACAGCTTCACTCGCAGTGCCCTAAAAAGGAAGATATATGTTTTGAAACTCTATTTTAAAATTATTACTTATCGCAAGCCAAACTTATTAGGTTGGACCATATGACTCATCTATCACAATATTAGTAGTAAATTCTGTTGTATGGGCTGACGCCAAATCGACATAATGAAATAAATTATTATTATTATTATATATTAGTAGTAAATTAATTCTGTCATATGTAAGTAGTTGGCTCTGCGCTCACTTGAATGACACCACCGCCCTTGCCGTTGGATCCACTGGCCAAAAATGATGCAGGTAAGTCCAGCATTTTCCCGAGCCAGTCCAAAGTGACAACTTCCAGTTCAGTGCAGGCTGGAGAGGACATCCAAGTAAATCCAATGCAAGCAATAGCACCACTCAGCATATCGGCAACAATAGCCGGGTATGAATTGGCCGTTGGGTAGTAAGCATGGAAATGTGGATGATGCCAGTGGGTCACACCGGGCATGATGACCCGTTCCACATCCTTCATAATCTCTTCCCATTTCTCCCCGTCTTCGGGAGCTTCAGTTGGAACCAGCTTCTGAAGATAGCCTGGTTCTACTGTGGGCAATACTCGCCTGAAAACGTTTTCAAACATCAATACTGTAGTATCACAATACAATACAAATCAAAATGGCGATTGCCGTTACATCAACCTCACCCAATCTTCGGAAATTTTTATGCGTTATTCGATTATTCCTAATTAGGTACATTTGCGTATCCATGTCCCAATTTTATGAGTCCTTATGGTATTATAACATATTCCGCAGTAGAATAACAATAATTAAGTGAAGCTCCTCTTCAGTAAACGAAACATGCATACTTTTCTACCTTCAACAGCATGATGAATCATTTTGTTCTGTGCTACCAGAGATTTCATCCACTATGTACATAACGAAAATACTCCCAGAAACGCATACAGATTTGATTATCACTATCTCTATTATTGTCATTCGTTACTTTAACGATGGTAGCGAGACTGCAGCTAGATTTGTTAGTTTACTCGCGTTCGAAATAGAATACTAAACGAGCCAGTGACTTGACTTTGAAGTTAACGAACTACAACGACAAATACACCAAAGTATAATAATTATTAGCTACTGTTAAACAGTTGATATTTGTCTTCACGACTCGATTTGGATTTGGATGTGCATCACATGTCACATCACATCACGCATCTTCAGAATGCCACATCGAGGGAATATACCTATCATTATGATACATCCATTTTGAAAATTGTATATAATTAAACACTCCCTCTACACACATACCCCACGCTGTCATTATTGAATTGTCGTAAATACGTTAACGTCAAGGTAATTTGAGTAGGTAGGTACTTACAGATTTCGATTATGGTATATTGCTAGTCCCAAGTAAATAAGACAAAAAATTATATTTTCAAACATGGATGGATCGACGAACGCATTACTTGTTGGCGTAGTAGGTACATATTCTAAATATTTTCATTAGCTTTATCATTTATCACTATTTCTTACTACCAGTTGCCACAGATGAACATACCTATAGGTAAATGGATAAAATGAATGAAAGAAACTCTTTACACTAAACCCCCCGTAGCTTACAGAACAGATTTGCACAATAACAATAGCAGCTACAATCTACAATACGATACAAAAGCTATACGCATACATACTTCGCAGTTACCTAAGTACGTATACTGTTATTAAATGTAGGTACATACATAATGTGCTTATTTCAAGTGTTAACATATGACAGTTGAGCCAAGCGTCTACTGACTACTGGTAGTGTACAGAACATTCAATATTAGGTCAGAGACATATGGGACATAGAAAATGCTGAAAATACTAATACGAAGTAGGGTACGGTACCCATACTATGGCAATCTGGCAATGGCAATGACAATATAGACAGAAACAGAAACGTAGTCAGCATCATCATCATCAGCAATCACAACTTTCCCCTTTTTCCCTTGATTCTGATTCCACGATCCGTCGAATTCCGACTTCCCACATGATACGATTTAAAAATTATCGAATTTCGTCATTTTGAAATGTATATACATAATGGATGCAGTGAAAGAATATTGGAAGGAAGAAGGGGATTTGGCAATATTATCGTAATGATGAATCAAGCGACTGAATGAGATTACGGTGCATTTACTATTTGTGGTGTGATGATGTGATGTATTAAACAAGGATATTATGCATTAATGCAGTTGAGTATGCATCGCATCGTATCCTAGTATTCCTAGTCCTAGTGTGTGGTAGTTATAGTTAGTAGTTAGTGTTAGTGTCTAGTGTAGGTAATAACACAACACCCCAACTGGCTTGATTTTGATTTTGAGTTTGAGGCTTGTTTAGTGGCTGAGGCTGTGTAACTGTGTGTGTGTGTACTGTGTACCCTGTAACTCTGTGTCTGTCTGTAATGTGGTCCTGCTCGAGAGGTATTGCGAGATACAAAGTGGTCGCTTGAGAGAGGGGCTTGGAATGGAAGTTGTGATAAAGGCAAAAGGCTATGCTTGGCTATAGGAAGGAGTTAAACTATAAAGCATACTACTCTCGCTCGCGCAGTCTCTTCATGCTACCACCATGACGATGACGACGGAGATGGTGATATTCAGGATTGACGATAGTCAGGATGAAAGAGGACCATTTCCTCTAAAGTTCTAGCATTTGCTCTGAATTTGTATTTGTGTGCTACGCTTCTCGTAGATGAACTGCTGTAACTCTTCTCATTGTAGTGGAGTGCTGACTTTTAGAACTTTGGAGTTGCTGCTACGGCTACTGCTACTGCTGGATCCGATCAGATCAGATGGGATTTACATTTACCATTTCCATCTACAAAGGGACTACGACTACGACTGCGAGTACTCGGCGATTCCAGTCCGATTCGAAAATATTATCATGACGAGAGTGAGTGACTGAACAGAAATCGGAGAAACTCGAATTTACCCACAGCTTTACCATTTACACATTTACGATTAGTCACATTCGCATAAGAGGAACAGGATAATCATCATTCATCAAATCCAGCAATTCAGCAATAAACCAAAAAGAACAACATTGAAGAACGCAGTGATAAACAGAATTAAGTAAAAAGTCAACAGTACAAACAACATCCAAGATTTAGACTGGCCTGGCATTGTACTCTATTCTATTTCGATACTTTCATTTCATTCATTGTATGAATCGTCATCATTTTGCTTCTATTTTCTTGGCCTATGGCCTGGGTTCCACTTCGACTTTGACTTGACATCAACCATCAACGTCCAACAAGAGCAAGATCGACATTAGACATTCTAGTCGAAGACAGAAGAAGACGTTAGGTTGACTTTGCCTTTCTTTAGCGTCGTTGTCGTTTGCATTCTGCGTTTCTGATTCTCATTCTGATGCTGTAATGTGGGCTATTTAATTAATTGATTTTGTTCACTATGGTTCGTTGGAATCTCAATCTTAATCAAAAACAAGTAATACAATTACAGCTTGGAAGCCAAAACCAAAATCAAGTCCAAGTCCAAAACCAAATTCAGTTGCAATATAGTTACAATCCTTGGAATTCAGCTTCGGCATCAGTTCATGAGTGGATGCACTTGATTTGTTAATTTTTAATATCTAGCTTATAATTTATTTAGTTGATAATCGTATAGAGGAGTGGATTGAATGGGATCTTAGTATTTCGTTTGAATGGAATATTGGATTATTATTTTACTTGTAAACGCACAATCACAATGTCACTGAAACCGAAGAAGGTGGATTTTACGTTGACTTGGAATGCACTTAAGCGAACGATTGAAGGTGTTGTGACTCTATCCAAAGTGCCAAGAGTTGAATGGAATGATCGCTTCACGTAAGTCTTGATTAATTATAATCAATTGTTTGATCTATCAAAACAGTCACAGTTCACAGTTAGCTTAGACTTGAAGTCAAAAGTTTGTTTTTGTCTTTGGGAATTACGTTGTATGTTTGTTTATTTATTTTGAGTACGGCTGTTTACTGTAATGGTTATAATTATGTTCTACTCGATTTTCTTATTATGTTAGTCTGCGTGCTTGTTGTTACGGCGTAGGTAGTCGATTTATGTCAGATGAGTCAGATGTTGCGATCAGGCTGTACTAAGACTGTCAACTGTAAGCGCATAGTTTTTGAATTGTCTTTCATTTTGGGAAGACACTCTTCTGATAATATGGTAAATGTAAATACTGCTATACTAATCAAGGTGATGGCTGATGACCGATGGCGATCATTATTATTTTACAGGGATGTTTATTCGCTGTGTGTTGCCCACCCGGATCCATTTACCAATCAACTTTATAATGAAACTAAGGATTTTCTTACCAAGCATGTTCAGAGTCTGAGAGAACAAATTCAGCTTGAACACATTTCAAATTTGCTCAGAGTCTATCATGACATGTGGATCAAGTATAGTCAAGGAGTGGCTTACTTAAATAAGCTTTACTCGTAAGACACTTTTTCATTGTGTCGTATAATTTTTCACATTATGCTTATGTATTGACACCTCAAAACGTAACAGAGGTGTAGGAATCAAACGGATTTGTCGTGGTTTTGTAGGTATTTAAATCAGCAACATGTGAAAAAGAGTAAATTGTCTGAAGCTGATTTGACTTATGGGGGCCTTGGTGATCTTCCTGGTCACATGGTGGAGATTGGGGAATTGGGTAATGAATATAACAATACTGAAGTTACGATTTACTTTAATGTCAAAGTACAACTATGCACACGTTCATGATTGTTACTGTCTGAGAAGATTTTGTCAACTGATAGCATCGCTAAAATTTACTTGCAGGCCTTGAGATATGGCGTTTGGAAATGCTGGAGAAGATCAAAGGTAATCTTATCGAATTAGTTTTAGAAGCCATCCGAATCGATCGAAGAGGAGATTCTGCTGTTCCCACAACAGTGGTTAACGGTGTTATTCAGTCTTTTGTAGCAGTGGAAGATCCTAAACTTAGAGTTCCAGGCGATCCTTCTGTACACCTAACTGTGAGTTTCTAAACAGATTACCGTAATCCTTTGAATAATGGGCCCCCAAATTTATTCCCACCCTCAAATAATATACCCATTAACTTGATGATATCGCAAATATTTCCCCCCTGCAATAATTCCCCCTCTGCATTACTAGTAATATTAAGTTAAGCATTGGCTCAACTTTGCCATAAGGAATAATTACCCCCCTCGTAATTCCCCACCCTTGAATAGTACTCCTGGTTGCTTGGTAGTTTTGTAAATAATATACCGGGGAATTATTCAAAGGATTACGGTATTCGATAAAATTGCTTATGCGTGTCTCTGAATGTCTCAATGTTCGATTAGTTTTGTTCTTATTACATATTTCGTTTCATTCAACTAAGGCTTGCTGCTTCGTGCTAATATTCTTTCAACCATTTTCACAGTTTTACGAAAAATCTTTCGAAGAACCCTTTTTGCAAGATACTGGTCAGTACTATCAAAAAGAAGCAAACAAGCTGATAGAAACGTGTACAGTGGCAGAATACATGGAGAAGGTGATACAGAAATTGCATGAGGAGGATATGAGAGCTAGAAGATACCTTCATCCCACGTAAGCCACAAACACGCTTAAAAGTCATGTGATTAGAATTCAAGGAGCTATTATCCTTTATTTGAAAGGGTCGTTGAATTCATTATACCCTTATTATCATTGTCATTTGCACGAAAGCATTTTTTACATCTATTGTACCTCGTTTTTTGGCAGATCCTACTCAAAGCTGTCTGCTGAGTGTCATCGTCGTCTCGTAACTGACAACGCTGGCCTTTTGCATGCAGAATGCTTGCAAATGGTTGAGTGTGACAAGAGAAAAGATCTTTCGAACATGTACTGCCTCCTAAAACCACTGGCTGGAGGACTAGGTGTGCTGGCTGATACACTGGAACAGCATATTCTCAATGAAGGATTGGACGCTGTGAAATCCATGAAATCTGAGACTGCTCACATCGACTTCGTTGAAAACATGAATGTTGTGCAGAAGAAATATAAGGGGATTGTTTGCAATGTCTTCAACTCTGATCAGTTGTTTCTCAGTGCGTTGGATAAAGCTTGTACGAAAGTTATTAACTGGAGGGGCCAAACAACCCAACCAGGGCAGTGTAAATTACCGCCGTGTAAAAGCCCTGAGCTGGTAAGACAGTCTTGTTATTGCTATCTTTTTAAGCCCACCTGCAAACTTTCGGTGGCAGAATAGTTTATCTCTATTTTTGGATAACTTTTAGTTGGCCAAATATTGTGACACCTTGCTAAAAAAGTCAACGAAGGGATTTTCAGAGCAAGAGGTGGATGAAAAATTGAATAACTCGATAATAATTTTCAAGTATATTGAAGACAAAGATGTTTTCCAAAAGTTTTATGCAAGAAATTTAGCTCGGAGATTAATTCATCAGTTAAGCAATTCAATGGATGCTGAGGAAGGAATGATTAATAGACTCAAGGTTTGTGGCATTCGTCATTTAGCTGTACAACATAATGCTAAAATAAGTGAAAAACTATACCTACCATAATTTTAATTAATATTTAATTTTTGTTTGCAATTATAGCAAGCGTGTGGGTACGAGTTTACGAATAAACTGCATCGAATGTTCACGGATGTGTCTGTTTCGAATGATTTGTGTAATAAATTTACTGATTACTTGACTTCCAACGGTTTGACTACTGGTGTCGGCTTTAGTGTTCAAGTTTTACAAGCTGGTGCCTGGCCTCTTCAAAGCAATTACCCTGTACAAGTACCACAAGTGCTTGAGAAGTCCGTTCATATTGTAAGACTGCCTTTTCCTTTTTACGCTAACGATATCTCCATGAAAAAGTAGCAGAAATAATAACGACATAAAACTGGGCTGTTCTGAGTTTTTGATTGTTATGTCTTTAACAGTTTGAAACGTTCTATGCAAAACAATTTAATGGGAGGAAATTGACTTGGTTGCATCATTTGTCCACGTCGGATGTGAAACTGAATTATACGAAAAGAACTTATTTCATTACGATGCAAACCCTGCAGCTTAGTCTTCTCATTCATTTTGAAACTCAAGATAGTTTATCATGCAAAGAACTGCAAGAATTAACTCAGCTCAACGATGACGCTTTCACAAGACATTTGCAGAGTCTTGTAGACTGTAAATTGCTAGAAGCTTCCTCCAAGGTAAGATGCCTATCTTGACGCCAGTGTTCCACGTTAGTTTTTAGTTACCTCAGATCAGATCTTTACGATAAAAGAATATTTTATTGCCAACAGGAATTGACTGCCGAAAGTATAGTAACACTCAACAAGAATTATGCCAACAAGAGGAGCAAGTTCCGTATATCGGGAGCGATGCAAAAGGAAACGCCACAAGAAGTAGAACATACTTTTGCCAGTGTCGAGGAAGATAGGAAAATATTTATCCAAGCAGCTATTGTTCGCATTATCAAGTCTAGAAAAGTCATCAAACATAATGTTCTCATTCAAGAGGTAAGCGACCTATAAGTACCTTCGCATGTATGCAAAGCATAGCTCACCATATTTGACAAATACCTACAAATACAATTGGTTTCTGTCTGAATTAATTGACTATATCAGTGTAGTAGTAGCAAGCGTTATTATTGAGTCTTCACCTCTTTCTCTTTCCCTTATTCAATTCCCTTAAATAATTGTTCTGAACCTTTACTTTCCAGGTGCTGAACTTGTCATATACACGCTTTTCTCCCACAATCTCAATAATCAAGAAGTGTATCGAGACTCTTATTGAACGACAATATTTGGAACGGACTCCCAATTCAACTGACGAGTACAGTTACGTGGCTTGACAAGTTCATAATCGCTGTCAGTCAAGTTACTACATTGTATATGCTACTATTACTATTACTGTATTGTATTATCTCACAGTCACGCGGCCATCACCAATAACCTCAAAAATGAAATAGTTACGTAAGATTGTTATAATAATAAGTTTTTTGAAACGAGCTAAAACAACTCCCTTAGTGTCAGTTATATTACTAATTATGAACTAAACTTTTAAATTTTTTGTTCAAGCAATTACCGACCGAGAATACAATATTATACAATAAAAAGAATCATTAGATGATGAGTTTCTAGTAAATGCGGATAACATAATATGTACACATCCTTTCAAATCCTTTTGGCTTCCAAAACGTCGAAAAAGCCTGTTCTCGTGCATGTAAATAGAGCCGGAACGAAAATGAACCTTCTTCAAGCCACGAAACTTTGCATTCTGCATCCGGAACTTGATGCTTTTTTCTTTTTTATGCCAAATGCTATCCCAATAAACCCATGCATCAAATCCAAGTTAGCATCTTGCAAATGTAATCCATACAGCCCACATAGCGCAACAGTTTGAGTTTGAGCAAAAGTTTTTCAACGTTTGGGTTTGGAGTAGCTACATATATTATTTGCGGATACATACATTGCCTATGTAGATACTACCTGCATATATCAAATGTCTCGCCCGTATTCTTGCATGTCGTAGACATAGACAGTAGACTATACATATCTATATATGATATATATCGCCAATAAGATAGGCTTCTCACCTGTTGCGGATTCCTTCAAGATAGTTCGTGATGAAGTCGAGCATGGCTGTCCCGAATCGTTTGAATTCCTCTCCTTCCATCTTTCTTGTTTAGTGTATATCTTTAATAAAAATTAAATAAGTCATTATTCACATCGACATCAAAAATCTTGATCTTGGGTTTAAGTGGAATCAATACCAACGTAGGACATCTCCAACTAAATTAGAAATATCAGAGCAGAAAGCACAGAACAAGTTCAGACAAGACAAGTGTCATTCGTACATACGCACATAATTATCACACCGCACAAAAAGTTCGGACGGAATAACATTCAGGCTGATTCTGCTGTTGTTACTGTCTACTAATGTGACAGTGTGCCTTCGATAAAAGTTTGCCTTGAGATGGATTGTTCGCCGTATTGGACGTGACGACGTGCTCAATTCTGTGATGAAAGGATACATTTTAATTGCCTTATAAAAGCTTAGAATTGAGAATAGAGCATCAAAGGGACGTTAGTGGAAGTTACACTGATACCGACACCAGCGCGAAGTAACAGATATCAACTTTTTATTGGCATTGTCTTTTCCCAAATAAATGGCCTTCACATGGACTCAAGTATGAAGTTGTGATTGTGAAGTATCTATCCTATCGATCATTACGAAGTTCATCGTGGAAAGTGTTGGAAAGTTTGACACTCAATTCAATTCCCATAATATAGCTACGTATAACATGCCTCGGTAATATATACATTATATAGTTACTTCTGCCCTCATTTGATATACCTGAAGTATAGCTACCGATGAAATCGAAGACGGTAGATTGAAAATACCAATTCCTTTTTAGATTGCTCCCTGAATTGAATCAATTACTGACCCTGTCTCACAACTCACAACACGATGCTGGAACTAAAGTAGTAAGGTATACCTATGAAGAGCATTAGAAGAACGGTACAGAAACGAGTCAGATATCGACAGCAACTGTATGCGTATTCCTTTTGTTCTAGTGAGGGGCTGTATTTAGTCAAAGTTTCTAGGCTAGCCTGGAAAGATTTCATAAGATCGTCCATTTCAGATGTCAAAACTCTTTGGAGGAACAAAGAACTTTTCAAGAAGGCTGGAAATAAAGTTTCCACAAACAGCCTTTTTATCATCAAAATGTGATACAGCATCTGGGCATTTAAAGGATGGCATTATAAACAATGTACAGATATTTCCCATGATACTTAAACTGTCGTAGTTATGTCACACATTTACAAACTTGTTCAGGACGAACCTTGTTTTTCAAACGGTCCATTTCCTTCTACTTTTGACCATTCATTTCGCTTCAAGAGGTGCAAAAAGTTCTGTATTTTGCAACGATTATCAAATGAACAACAAAAACATTACACATCTACCTTATGAAAGTAAGTAGACTACAAAAAAAGCTTAGGTACAGGATATTTTACAACAATCTCGATACAGTGGGTATTTTCATACTAAAAATATTTTCTGCCCACCTACACTCCTGTTTAATAAAATACCCTCCGATTTCTATCTTGCTGATGCGATGGCTCAAATGTGGATCGGGAATGTGGGATTGGGTCTTGTCTTGAGTCAAACGTTCCACACTCCTCATTTCAAAGCATTATCTTTTTTTGCACAGGCCAAAAGTTACCTTACCCAGATTTTACTGTGGTAGCAAAAAGTGGAAAGTCAAGCGGTCGTAGAAGGGTTGAATTTGAAGTCGTATTGACATTGGTAGTGGAAGTTGTATCCGTTCTATATTCCAGACCAGAGTGCTTTTAGGTACTTTCTATAAAAGCTGATTTTGAGTCTGGCCTGCCGAGCTAGACGTTTGAGATGCTCTTTCTTTCTCCAGCTCTCCTGGAGTAGCTGAAGTGGGTTCTATTCTAGCTCTAGTCTGGATAAAAGCGGCGATTGCAATTGAAACTTAAAAGCTCTTGCTGGTCTCTCTCACTCTCTTACAAGCGATTATTGCAGACTCAAATGTGTCGAGGCATGAAATGGCATGGAATGACACGGCAAGTGTTTGAACTTATGGAATATGTAGAGCATCTGTATCGTATTTTCCTTTTATGAAGAAACAAAAGGTGTTATCTACAATGACTATTTTATTGGTGTAAAGAATTCTGTTCAAGATTTTAGAAGTTTTGAAAGCACTTTCAGATAGATGAATTGTGCTTTGAAGGGTGTCATGTTTTTCCTTATCGCCTTCGAAAACTGCATTCAGGATCATTTACTTACTGAATGTGCGAAAAGTACAGCATGCCCTTTCCACTTTTGTCATTTATTAGCCTTTCTCTTACTTCTGGAAGAACGTACATATAGTTATTAGGTAGCATATTTTGCAATTTTAGTAATGAATATTACATATTAGGTGTACCTATAACTCCCAAGTATACTTGTAATGTGGCAAAATAGAGAAGGCTGTTTGCAGTTAAGTGATTCGTGTTCATAGTAACTCGGATCAGTAAATGTAACAGTAACTGTAACTAACTATCGATCTTCTTCACTTTCCTTCTCAGCCTATCAAGATCAAGTGCGAATCTCTGTTCAGTTTCGCCCAAATTCCTTTCGCCTGATCTTCAGGAGGAACTCAAGTGCCTGCAAACTGGAAGTCTGTGTTCTCTCTCTCTATCTATCTCTATAATTCTATCTAACACGAACGTGATGCCTACCTGTATACATGTAAGAGCAAGACCACAATACCCCATTCACAATAATGCTCGGCACGTTTCTTCCAAATCTGAAAGCATGTATTCGCAACAGTTTGCTGGAGAAAGATTTACTGCCAAGCCTTGCATAGTAATAGGTAACGCTGTACTTCAGAAAAGCCCAGTCTACGATACGGCAATCCAGTTTGGGTAAATATTCTTTTACCTTGTAGATTTGTTTCTGGTTTTCACAGTAATTAAAAGAGACGCGTATGTTCAAGGAAAATAATGAAATGATAATCAATTACTTAATGCAGTCAATGGTACATCTGTGATACTTTTTACTTTTCGAAATTAGGTAACCGGGTAATATAGTCTTTGCTTCTGTACTGGTTTCTATCAATTAAAATGCTGGTAGTATCTACGAACAAATGTCCTTCAAAAATACAAAAAAAAAATGCAGCTCGACTCGTTCAGTAGTTCAAGATTTTTTTCGGTTTCAATTCAGTAGTTAAAGATTAATGCATGATAACAAAACTCTATCAAAAAAGTTCCAGAAGATTGTAACTGACTTTTGGTTTATTATATAATAAGATAATATATTCGAAATGGAATTCGCAAGAGTTTTAGCTTGAGGGCTTAAAGAAAGAACTGCAACTAACCCAAAAAGCTTTATGGATATACCTTTATCCATTTTCTTGTCTTGTCTTCACTTGACTTTGACTTTGCCTTAATGTGTATCCCTTCTTACAGTGTTACAATGATAGATATAGACATTTGTATGTAAGGTATATGTTTACACATACAGCATTGGTATGTTGTATGTATGTAGTATGTAGTCCTGGCATAAGGCCAGATAGGTGCCAGTTGCCTATATAGATTAAGGATGTGCAGTGTGCAGATATTACTCTGGCAATTTTTTATCCTTTTTATTTCTTTACTCCTGCTTTCCTTTTTCCTTTATAGACTTTCCCTCATTCACTCTCACTTTCACCCCGTGCTAAACTCCCAGTCGGAGCCTCAAGTGATCTAAACTCCCATACAATCAATCTGCTACTGCTCGGCAACTGGCACTCTGGCCCAATTTCTCTTCCTCAGCTTCCGTTTAATTCATTCATATCCTCTCACAGTATAGCTTCTTCAAGTGGATTGTGGATTCTTCCTACGTAAAAGGCAATATGTAGAGAGTAAACACAATTCATGCTATACTACTATATGTAGTAGACAAGATATATATACTGCTACATACAATCAATTCTCAGGAATATACTTTAAGTTTACATTATTATACAAGATCCAGAGCTAGAGAGTATTATCTAGCAACCAGTT
Organism: Ptenothrix huangshanensis; assembly: GCA_036851915.1. Lineage (NCBI taxonomy): Eukaryota > Metazoa > Arthropoda > Collembola > Symphypleona > Dicyrtomidae > Ptenothrix > Ptenothrix huangshanensis. Next base: position 24,407 of record JAAXYX010001139.1, read on the forward strand.
GAGCCTGAGTGCAACATTTGAATTTCAATTTTTTGCCCATTTTATTATGTTACGAACTGGGACACATGGACAGTATGGCTTTACATGGCAGCTCCGAGGGATGAGATGGGCTCTCTTTTCTCTCTATTATTTTAGACTGGTTATAGGTATAAGTATAGATACCTATAGCTTTGTTCTGTAGCATAAATGCGCCCAGCTCAGATTTTAGAATTTCATTTTAGAGAATGAGAGAAAATAAAAGGAAGAGAGAATAAAATGTAATAGTGATCTTGGAAATTGTAAAACATGAATTTTGGAAAGAACGTCTGCCGTATTTATGAGATCTTGACGTTGTGTTGGCTGCAGGGTGAATGTGTACAAATTGCACTGTTTCCACGATCCAAGCTATAGAACTCAACGTGGTGTGGATTTGCCAGTAACATTTATACTTTTTGAGAAAGAAGTGGAGCCGGACTGGGGAGAAAGGAGAAAGCAATTTGGTGATCTTTAAATCTACGTGGATGTATTCATGCTCTACTTCTACTCTATAGTCACTTCCTCTTCCCTTTTCCTTCTCTTCCTTTCCCATGACTCGCCTTGACTTGCCTATGGGTCCGACTGTGTGGAACCAAGACCGAAACCGAAATAGAAAATCCGAACAATAACATGGGAAATGGCAATCCATGGTCGACTTCATGGCCGGAACTACATTATAGAGTGGAACACCTGATATGAAGGAGAATCTGCCTTGAGTTGGAACAACAACGTCTTTTCCACCAAAAATCCCAACCAACCAATTTTCTGAATCTAGTTGCAGATTAATATGTAGAATGACCTAAAGACAAGATTTTAATGCAATTTTTTGACCCATTCAAAAATCCCCTTTTATCATTCGCTTAAATGTATTTAATGCAGACTAAAAATGATGCCTTGTTTGCTTAGATTTTGATTTTGACTCTAACGCTGTTATTGTGTTCGGGTTTAATTGAGCTTGTGTAAGTCATTGTATATTCTTTAATAATAATTCATTGTATGTTAAACCCAAAGTTCCTACCTTATGGTAAACAAGTACTGCAAAGTAACACTGCATGTAATTACTTGAAACAATAGGATTATCATCATCTCGTATCACAAAACGAAGTTATTGCTGCAATTCTGCTCTCTTCAATGACAACAAATTGTCACTTCACTGCCACAAGCAAAAATAAAATCATTTTTTGGTTAATGATTGATGAGAGTTAGTTGATAACGATTTTATTTTTCCACTGCTAACACATACCTAATATAAAACAATAATGGAGAATAACTGATAATGGGATAGAACGATTACAGGAGATAATGTTAGCTTTTTCACTGATAATGATAGCATGGAATCTAATTTTAACCCATATACAGAATCTATCAAAACCAAAATACACTGTATAAACAGGTGCGTCTAGAACACTAAAAACCTACTAGTATGTAGTGTAATTAGCTATAAATTTGCTGAACTGCATTCCAACTGTACGCGGTTAGAATGTATCTCACGTTCACCTAAAGTGCATCTAAATATCTAAAGTTCATCTAAACCGCATGAGAGTTCAACTAAAGCACATCTGGCTGTACAAGATCCGTTTTTAATTCGTTTGTGATACATTCAAGATGCATTCT
>JAAXYX010001140.1:0-26010 GCA_036851915.1 Ptenothrix huangshanensis
ATAAATCTCGAAAAAAATTTCGATTTACAGTGAATTTTCATTCGGTCTTTACTACAAATCTTCTCAAAATCGGTGAGTTCCTACCCAACCAATTTTATCATTTAATAATTCACAAGCCTTGCAGAATTTTGAAAATAGTTTACAATACAATTTGTTACTAACATAAATATAATTAGAGAGACATTAATGAATGAATTATAACGTATCGATGTCACCGCATGTAAATGGAATACAACCGCATACAGAATAGCCACAATTATTAGCATAAGCAACAAGCAGGAGGCACAACCGTGACCTTTTGAGCTTCATATCTTACTTGGCGTCTGGACTCCTGACATTCATTAAAAAGGTTTTACATACATAATTTATAGAGCTATATACAAAAATTGTGACACTAGAAACGTTCAATGACTTTTTTAATTAACAGAACACTAGTATTGCCTTTTTATTGATAATTGGTGTGAAAAGATGTAATTATAGATAAATAATTATATATAATAAATTTTATAATTACTTCATCACATGAGACAAATAATTAAATACAAACACGCTGTGCTACGTAATCAGCTTTACTATTCCGGTAAATTGGAGTCAAATGTCAACTACGTATGTACAAACTGTAGTCATTTCTTTAACATGAACTTGGATAATTTAATTAAAATTAAATTAAATTCTACTGAATCTTTATTCAAAATTAAATCTTACACATTTTTGCATAATATAAATATAATAATATAAGATTTTTAACCGTTAGGATATGACCCTCGGAATATTTTACAAAGCAAATTGCAAAAAATAGATAACAAATCTAAAAAGACACGACCAGCTTGCGGATTCATATTCATAATCGTTGATAGTAAAATGCTTCCAGTCTGTTGCTGTACCAGCGTAATCGAAATTTAGCATCTCCAGCTTGAATTAGGGAGTCCTGTTGACCTAATCGTTGAACTATACGTGTCTTTGGCCCCTGGAAGTAAATAAGGAAAAAATGAAATATAATGCAAAAATTGCAGTATAATTATTTGTAAAGCACATTTTTATATAATTATTAATATAAGCAGTACATACCTTCAGATCATAGTAGATATTATACGGGTTAAGAAATGCATCAACTGAACCTTGCTTGATAATCACTGGTTCATCAAAAATGAAATCAAATGCCTTCCCTTTCTTGGCAAAAACTGGAGTCGTCAACTTATTTGTCACGTAGTTTTCTATCCTGTTCATATGATGTATAATTATAACCGTGACCGTAAAGGTTGCGTCAGTATCCACGGGTCCGTAAAACCGAAGTCCGTGCAAAGCTATTTTGTGATTGCACTGCAAACTGAATAAGAATTTTGGAAATGATGTACAAACACAAACAACAAACTAAGACTGAAGTATAAAATAAAAAAAAGGTAGCAAAAAATTAAAAATGAGACAACGTGGGAAAATTTACTTAGAAAGAGCCAAGAAAAAAAACTTAAGGGTAAAATTCCAGATTTGATGGTCTCACCCAAGCCAGTTTCCATCTTCGGTAGCATCCACTATAGGGAAATTATTTGCAAGGGTAAGAACACAGCAGTCAGACAGCAGAGAAGATACAACTCTGTCCTGATCCTTTGCCGAGGTTTCAGGCACCTTAACGAAGAAGCTTGGTGACGTTGGCTCAGCATTTCTTGGATTCGTCTTGAAAGGACTCAACTGCGAAACTGGCCTGCAAATGAAATTTTTGTAACAAATGTTCAAATGTCCAACCGTAGAAACCAATTAGCTTAAATTGCATCCTTAAATTAAATTAAATGTGAACATCATTACTTTTCTTCGTCTGGTAATCCAAAATACGAGTATATCATCAACTTCTCCTTATCGTTGAGAATATTTGGAAATGCTTTGATTGCATGTGCGAATTCTTGTAGCGACATTAAAGGGAACCGTATTTCATACAAGCCTTCACCCAAAACTGATCGCAAGTTTTCTGGCGTTATAGCTAGTTTACTGGAAATGCATTTTTCTTCGGCCCAACTATAAATTCAGAGCATTCATACATAATGTAAGCACGTAAAAAATTTACATGTGTATCAGATTAGGAAGGCTTTTCAAGAAACCTTTCAACGTATAAAACTTTAAAACGGTAACATCACTACTCATTTCAATTACCGTAATGTCCAAAAGAAGATGTCACTCTCTTTCATTTCCAATTCATCACTAGAGATAAGCGTTTTCAAATCATCTAGAGACAATTGCATGAAGCATTCCGTGTTATCTGAAATGGAACTGATAAAGAAAAAATACAAAAATAAATAATAAATAAAAAAATTTACAAAATAATTACCTGTAAAGCGGTTTATCAACGATATTTGTAATTGCCAAAACTTAGTTCATTTTACAAATAATTAATTCCTCAAACGAACCCGAAACATGTTTTGGCTACTTTTTGTAGCTTTTGCAACGTCTCCATTTCACCGAGTCGTCGGCATGCTGCAATCAGTTCCCATAGCCTAATTAACGATATATTTAGTTGAACAATTTCTTCGACAGTGCGATTCCCAATTGTTTTCAACTGCAATACATAAAATAAATGATGTGTACATAAGGAAAATATCATTAATGAAGAACCAGAGTTAGTTAAATTCAACTAGCTCTAAAACAACATAACCTAATTCCATAACGCCATAAAAGCTTATACAAATAAGCTAGGACCATATTTGAACTAATGGGTTTTATATTTAGGTCACAATATTGTTTTCATAGCCAATTGAATTAGGTTAATTTTGACTGATAATTGTTGTTAATAATGCCCGACACCAAAATTTGTGTTATTAGCAAGAATCAACCAATTAATTTCACATACGTCATTTAAATGCACATCCAAGTCAAATTCCGATTTACAATTCACAGTCACGACCGAGTCATCAACATATTGAGTGCAAGGATCCCCCAACGCCTGCAAATGTTTTAAAATGTGAGTGTTGCCGGATTTTTCTAACGTTTGGAGTAGAGACGGATAAATGTTGTCGTCGAATATTTTTTGCATGATTATTGTATACAGCCTATTAAAGCGATCGTAGTCTGATGACTTGCTTTCCTGTAATAAAAATATTTCAGTTTATTTAACCGTTTATTAAAACAAAAGGTTTTTTTGACTAATGCGAAATGGAAATGCTTTTTCGTGATAGTAAAACATATAACTTACAATATCTTGTCGCTGGCATTCATCAATAACATTTTGACTCCTAAATAATGTTAGCATGGTAGAAATATTTGTAGTTTTGTCACACAAGAAATGCATGCTTTCACGCATGAAGTTTTCAGCTGCTTGCGTAATATCCATTGTTTGCACATTTAAAAGTGGAAGGTTATAGCTCATTAGCACGAACTGAAAAATTAATTAAAGCCAAATTCGCTTCAGATTTTAACGTACTGTATTAATTGCTTGTCGTTTAACGGTCGTAATGCCGATAGTTATTAATGAGATATTTATTGTAACTATTATTAGAATGAATGAAAATTAATATTCCTATTTCAAACATACTAAAACTCAATTTTTTCAGAGTATATTGTGCTGTTTTTGACAATTTTTTATTTAAATGTGAATTACTATACAACGGAGAAGGTCATAATGCTATTTATATTTTTCCTTGCAAACTTGTGACTACAAATACAAGCAAGATATGAACGTTCAGTAATTATTGGTTTTTAATCTTACCATTACTACGGTGATGCAATCATTCCGATGAAAAAGCATATCTTTGATTACGCTTTGCTAATGAGCGGCGATATATACATAATACATATTTATGTAGATATGTTAAAATTTATATGCACGCCACGATAGCTTTTGTTTCTGGAATTATCTCAATTACGTTTCATTGTGTTATAAAATATTTTGAATTAAAATGACTAACAAATGATTGAAATGGAATTGTTTTTATGTCTGAGTTAAATAATCGCAAGGATTAGAAAACTCAATATTTCAAATGTGAAATCTGTAAACTGCAGTATGGCAATTTACGTTTTAAATAACTATTCGTTTTTATTTAAAAAGAGGAATGTTAAAAGCAAGCCTGCAAGTTGACAGAAACCCAATCCTTAAATAGAATTTTCAAGTTTATACTCTTTTAAAATACATTGATTAAATGTATTATCGAATAAAAAAAATATTATTACCCCAAAGTTTATTGAATCCGAAGTGATGAACTAGCGCACCGAAGAACGCGGCAAGAAAAATATGCTTATTGTTAGTAGCAAAATTATTGAACGGTCCATAGAGACAATAACGAGAAGGATAATGAAGTGGTACTGGAATGAGTAAATGTAATGCTTTTAGTGCGATTTCAGAAATTCGACTGATGGAAAAGCGTGAAATGTGTCATAAAGGACTCAGCTCGTTAAATGTGGGTGGAAAATGCTATTTTTGTTTTCTTTTAGTTATAATTCTGTATGCGGATTAAATTGCTTTTAAATGATATTATACGTTGGACAATTCTGTTGTTTTTGTTTTCTTTTACATTACATTAGTACACATATTGACCTTTGATATCACTCGGAATTCGATACGATGATAAGCTATCTGATAATGCTATTTGCCACCTGGTCGTATCATAGTGGAATCAACAGACTGCGCGACGCCGCATTACATTGATATGAGAATATTGATTCAGTAGGGGACAATTATGTAAGTAGAACTCCGTTGAAACGAACGGTGATTTTTGATTTTGTACGCACTGGATATAGTTATTGTGTTTCATACGCTTTAATACTTAATTGCAATGCAAGTAATTCTAGTCTGTACTTCGTTGTTTGTTATTAGTTTGCTCCATTCAAAAAAACAAATATGCTATGACGAATTGAAAATAGAGATAATTATAGATATAGTTAATTACCAATTGAAGAAATGACTGAGATAGACGCAGATAGCTAGTTTCACATTCCTTGATTATTTTCAAATACGGTAAAACTTCCAATTATTCTTCGCGTCCAATAACTACCTGCCTCTAAAAATTTCTGGGCCTCTAAAAACTGCCGGGTCTGAAGAGTGGCTTACAAATTAATTCCCCAGGGAATTATTGAAAGTTTTACGGTATGTATGTATTATGTGTATGATGAATTACACTTATGTACATTAATCTCGGCTAAAAGTACTTTTTGATTTATATATAAATAATTACTTAGTTTTGTTACTACTGCAGCTGCTGGCGTAATTATTTCGCAGCAATGTCTGTTTGCTTGCACATTGCGTCAACTTTTCCTATTTTACCAAATGCATTCAGAGCAAAGGAAAGTGTTAACTGCTCGGAGTAAATAGTGAATATAGCCTAATTGCTAATAGCTGTATTTGTATTTAGCTTCTAGCTTAAAAAAAGCATTAGGCATAATGTGTAAATTGAATCAAACTTTATGCAGTCAAAATCGTGCTTATATATATACCGTAGAGTACTAATATTTTACAGGAACAAAAACTTTGTATTAATCTTTATATCTCTCGAACAACACATTTTATGTAATTTAATTAACAAATATTAAATTTTTATAACCAATTTTAATATTTTTAAGTTTTACATTGTTTATTCATGGGAAAAAGAATTACTGTATTTATGTAAATGCGATAATTAAAAAGTTACTGTTTCTCGAGTTTCCTGTACAAAATTCCAACCAGTGGATAGGAAACCCAAGTTTGTTTGAACTCAATATCTTTGAATTGGTTTTTATCAAGCTGGTTTTCCATTTTGTCTTTTGTTTTGCTAAATACTTGAATATTTGGTCCCTTATAAAAACAAATGAATATTTTGTAAAGCACTTATTTTTATGTATCATCAATTGTTAAAAAGTTAAGAGACTTTACGAATTTGGAGGATTTTACGAATGATGTTCTTAAACTTACTTTTAAGTTGTAGTCAATTGCGTACGAATACGTTGTCGGGTCCAACAGCGGGTCGCAGACGATTGGATTTTCTAACATGTAGTGTGTAGTTTGTTGGCGGTTTGCTTGAATTTGCTGCCTAGTTCTCCCGAGTGAAAAGTAATTGCTATTAATAAAAAGCTTTGGTTCCACTTCGATCACGTATTCTCCGGCAGATTCCGCGGGGCCAGCAAAGCCAAATCCAAGTACTTCGATCTTCTCGTTTACATAAAATCTTTTTACAGAAAAATCATCAATTTATTTAAATGCGTAGAAAATGATTTGCATACTTAAACTTTTTCTCATGATCACTTACAAATTGCTATATTCAAATCCATTGCATACAAGAGAAGGACTGCCGGTTGCTTTTAACTCCTGCTCAAACAATCGATGCGACAAAATCTGATTCTCTGGTTTTATTTTAACTTCCTTAGAAATGCATTCAGATCCATTTTGAATTCTTGAAGCAGTTTTAAAGCCAACTAGTTTTCCATTGTGGGTGATTCTATTAGGAATTAAAATTATGCATCATGAAGCATTTTAAAAATCTTTAAAATTCAAACACATAGAAATATTCTTCACTTTTTGACTCACCGGTCATCCTCATCAAGCGCAATATACCGAAAAATTTCCAGCATTTCTTCAGCTGTCAGAATATCCTTCGGACAAACGGTCCTACCAAACTCAACATTAGTCATTAAAGGAAACCTAATTTCTTTGATTATGCCTCCAAAAACCTTGCGGATGTTCTCCGGCTTTGAGGGAAGATCTTGTTCAGAACACTTATTTTCTGCCCATCTAACAGATTCAAATCCAAAAATATTTCAAAGTTTAGCTTACAAACTAACAACATAACGTAATTAGTTCTTAACTAAATCAAATTACCGCCAAGCGTGTGTAAAAATGTCGATTTCTTTCACACGCAAGTCATCACTTTTCAAAATAGTCTCCAGGTTCGTCGAGGAAAGATTCAAAAAATCTTTAGTTCCCGCGTAAGTATCGAAATGCCTGCGTTAGGAAGAAACAAGGGGTAGTTTTCAAAACACATTTGGCAGTATCGTTACGAAAGTAATTATAAAAGTTGTTTGAGGCATTTTGAAGTATCTTTTCTAAGAATAAAAATTAGCCTTAACAATAAATTTTGGAAATAATTAATTACGTTATAAAAAGCTGTCCCATATCCTCGAATGCTTTTTGCATTGTGGTCATACCAAACAGTTTGGAAATTGTAATTAAGCTGAAGATCTGATCAGCAGTCAGTTCCAGTTTCTGCAAAGTTCCGACGTTAATGTGCTCCGATGGCAGCAGCTAGTTCAATTTAATTTAAAATTATTTATGCTTCATAATTACACATAAAATGCACTTCGTAGCTTCGTACTTCATTTGTAATTAAAGTCAGTACAAGAATTACAAAAAAATACATAAGAATAATAAATAAATAAACAACATTATTATTTTAAAATAGTAAATAATTTTAAATTTGACAAACTCGATAAAGAGTATTACACGCTTATTTCTTTATTTCCGACATTACATATAAACTTAAGGCACAATAATAAATACAATTAATTACCTTGAGGAATATTTTGAACGCAATTGCGTCCATGTGAGGCATTGAAATTTCTTTCTTCTGATTATTAGCATCCATGTCCCAATTTAACTCAAATAATTTTCGAAAAACGAGTGAAGAGGCTACCAGTACGAGCTTAACTGCATTTATCTTCTCCTTTTCCGGACCAACTAAAAAGGTGACGTCACAAGCACACGGTTGCTCGATCAAGTAGGAGTGCAGCTTCTCAGAAAATGTTTGTTCACTCATAAAAGTGTCTGTGAGTGTAGCCATGACGATATTGAAAATAACTTGTGATCAGCGAATCCGTATTTCAGTAATTAAATTCAGTATTTATGAACCAAAAAGTAGGAATGTAATTAATTATATTTTCACTATAGTTCTGATAATTTGGTTTGAGGCAGTGGATGATTTCAAATGATATGATGTGACCGATAGCTAGCCGTGAACTAGCAAGTTTGTCTATGATGGGGACTATTAACTGCGTGCGTTCCGTTTATCAAATAACGACTTTAGAGCAATTCAAAAAGTTTCTAAAAATAGAAGTTCGCTACATTGAAATTTTTTACAGTTGGTAGTTTAAACAGTTCATATTTGTATTTAAATATTAATTTCAGCACATTTAAATTGAAACTGTTAAATTGGACCATGATAGGTAAATAGTCAATTATCATAACCTTTTATTTTACTGACGTTTAAGCTGGAGTCTAAAGAAAATACCAGTAGCGTAATAACGCGTAGGCCACGTACGTCTAGGCCTAGAATGGATTTTTTAAAATAGTGCTCTCGAACATTGGCCCGAAAAAACTAATTTTCCACGAAAGAAGCGCGGTTTATTTAATTTAGGCTAAAACTAATGTATTTTTATACACATAAAGATCGTGTTTTAATTATACACACCAACGACCAACGACGGAATTTTTTTTAAATGGCACAAAATAGACGCAGTTTTCATTAAAACATTGAAAAAGCGCGCGTATTTTCATAATTTGCGCTAGAACAGATACAGTTTTTTACACTGGGTCGAGTCAAATCAAGGTTTTTTTTCAGGCCTACACGAACAAAATCCTGATGGCGCTACCTGGAAACACATGGATTCAGTAAAATAAAAATTGCTTTTAGTCCAAATAACTGATTCAAACTAAGTTAAAAAACCAAAGCTATCATGGAACAAATTCAAAATAGATCCAAAACTATCTTATAAAAACGTTCTGAAAAAAGTTATGTTTTATTCCTAGCTATGAGATGACATCATGATTTTAATATCATAATTGCAATTACACATTTTGATTTTGATAATTGGTCGCATGAGGTCATTAATTACAACTAATGAGATCTAAAAGTAAAAAGTATTCCTTAAAAATTAGACGATAATTGACAATTGATTTAAATAAACCTTAAAATGATTAAGACATAGAATATTTACTAGTAATTAAGTTTAAAAATGTAAATTATTTATGTAAACCTTCTAATAGCAGTTATAGTTACAGGCATTTCCTAAGCAATTTTTCAATATTATGTAATTACATTCATTACTAATAAAAAAAACTGTTATTAGAAACACGACTTGTTGTCACTAGTTTGATTTTGCAGGTAATCTCTGTTTTGATTACGATATGAAATTATATCTTATCAATAAAAGTAATTGACTACACCAGGTTAATTACAAACTATTGACTTTTCGATGATACTTAATTTCCATTAAATGCAGGACTCGGGCTTCTAATCGTGTTTGAATTTGAGGCTATTATTTTCCTCGAAGAAGGGCTTCTATTAAGCATGTCGATTGAGCTTTGGTGAGTTGAAAATCGAATTGGACCTCCTTGATAAACAAATGCTCGAGTATGGACCAAGTTCTCGTTCTGTAGTACATTCAACGGGCTTCGGGCTGAAGTTTCCGAATCAAATTGATGCTTAAGTTTTGTATAATTCGACAGTCCTTCAATCGAATTCGAAGCTTCCAGCTGAATTAATCTTTCATACGGAATTTGATGTTGAGATTTGTCATAACCTCCTCCCTTTATTTGCTGATTTTGATATTGACCTCGATTTTGAACAGCTTCGTCTGTTTCCATAAATTCCGAATGAAAACCATGAACGTTGTGTCCCGAATGGTTTGGACTTGGATTAAAGTATTTGTCTTGATAAGGAAGAGGTTGTTCCGTTTTAAACTGATTTTGGCTTCCTTCCTTTAACAGAAATTTAGTCTTGGTTTGAAATTGGTTGATCATTTGCTGATCTTGTGACACCATCAATGTACCATTATTATTAGCTTTTTTGAAATATGGTCTCGATGCAGAATTTAATTCCATATTTTCATCAAACCACTTATCCAGATCAAAAGACGGAGGAAGTGGGTGTAAGTATTCTGGAGTTGATTCAAACGTGTTTTCTTCAGGATGCATGTAGGCATGTTGACTCACATAGTTTTTTGAAAACTCGGTGTATCCCGGATCCAGTATTCTCGCACGTTCAGGATCCATATCTGGGTCACTTGAAAATTGACTTGACTTCTGTTTCTCGCCAAATATTACGGAATTATTGCGAATATTAGTAAACATTTTGATTGATGATGATGTTTTGCTTTTTGTTAATTGCTGGCTGTGTGACTTGTAGATACTTTTTGGTCTCTGTTTTAGGCCCTGCCTCTAACACTATCTGGTAAGTTAAGTATAATGCAAAATTGCAAAACCCAAACCCAAACCAAAAACCTAACGTAGCTGAATTGAAGAGTGTTTAAATCTTCGCGCCCGGGGGGCACAATTTTTCTATTCTTAACTATGGTTTCCTGTGCTCAATGACCAATGAGATTTACGGCTTAACTGTTTTTCACCTAATGCCTAGGTAATTTTTTCTACTTCTGCAACCATTCTAATTATAATCTGATGTGTAAGGCGGTGGTTAAGCAAAGTATTTAAAATTTGAAACAGTTTGAAGCTATTTTTATTTAAAGATAAAAACGTGTATTAATATTGTACTTATTTTTAACGTTCGATTATGTTTAAGAAATACACTAAACAAGCACTTTTATTTTATTAAAATCAAGGTTTTAATTCTAAATCAAATTAGTTTAAAATGGTAGTATAAAACCTTGCAACCAGAAGCCTGACAAACTGAAATGTGTTAACTAAATTCTTAAAAATAAAATGCATCTTTTTAATTTGCTACAATTCACATGAAATTCGCAATTAAACTTTCAAAAATTCTATATAATTATACATATACAAGCTCGTGTTTTGTTATTATACAAAACCGAAATACGAAGTTATAAATATTTCTATTATAAATTAATTAGGTAGTATCACAGAAATGTGCTATTGTACAGTATGCACGTGCCCAGATTTGACCAAAAAATTTGTAATTACATACTTGGTTTGACAAAGTAACGTTAAATTATGAGGGCGGGAAGATTCTGCGGATCTTCCTGCTAAATGTGTGTACTATGTGCCTTATTAATTTTGCGACGTTATTAGGACTAATAACTTCAGTAACTTGCATGTTCTTGGGATTTCGATCACATTTTCTACTGTGCTGCAATAAACTTTGAGGGAATTTGTAGGCGTTTGAGCAAAATGGACACTTGTAAGCTTTTGTATTGGCATGCTTATTCATATGAATATTAAGTTGACTTGGTGAATCAAAATACTGTTGACAGGTAAAGCACTTCACAGTTTTCTTTTTGCTCTTTTTGTCCGTAGATGCGCCTTTGCTAATCACATCGTGTGTTTCCAGAAAATCAAAACCAGGGTGGCAACGTAACTGATGTTGAAGGAGGCCACTATTAGTTTTGAAAGTTTTCTTACAGGGAAAATTGCATTGATATCCCAAATTTTTATCACTGCTTTCTTGGCCCTGTAGTTGTAGTTTTTTCAGCTTCCTCTTGTGTATCTCGGAGTTAGTTGGTTTAAAGCTGTCATTTCGTGAAGAACTGTAGCTATTGCAATAGTAAATTGAATCGATCATCGCATCGGAGCAATTGAAATCGAAATTGAATTGTTGTGAGATCAAATGATCTAGCAAAGTACACGAAACTTTTGATAGCGTTTCAGTAGTTATGAAACTTTTGAATTCTCTTCCAGAAAGCGTATTTTGCCTACGACAAGAACATTAATCATTTCACAATTAATCATCAATTCCTTTAGATTGTTTTTAACAATGAGATACTCAATTACTGTTAGTCTAGTAAAAGTAAGTTATGTTATTTAACATTTAATGACCTACTGGCAAATGCTCCGAAGACCGCTGCAAGTTTCCATTCCTGGCATAAGAATTTTCGAAGAAAACAGTTCAACTCGTGTGAGAAAACGATATCTGTAATTCATCAAATTTTTGTTGTTAAATGCAGTAAGAGATTTTAGTTGTCTTCGAGCGAATGGAAGAATGATTGTTTTTATTGCAGTTCCTACGTACTTTTCCATTTTGCCCTGTACAAACTTTCAATTTTTTTGTTTGATCTTGAGCTAGTTTTGTGTAGCTTGAATCACCAAATAAATACTTCAAAAATGCGTCGAGTTCGAAATTGAAATGAAATGTTCAGATTTAGTCTAATTTTAAACTAAAAGCCCGCGGGCGTTGTTCATGGTTTGTAGCGTTTAGGAACAGTTCATTTATTACGTCAGCACTAAATGTTAAATATTTTTTAGAACTCAAACGCACGAGTTAGAAGAGAGAACGCATTTTTTTACTTTGTACAAAAATAGATAACTACTAAAATTAGAGGGAGCTTTTTTTATTAGACCCACCAGAAGAAAACCCTGATTACGCCACTGGGCCTTTTTTTCTTTCTTCATACATTTATTTTCTTTCAGCGTATTTCTATTGTTTACTTCAGATAATTCGCGGTATTGTTTCAAATCATAATTTTGTTTACTAGCGATAGGCAGGGAGGGGCAGAGACACAGAGACGGAATTTCTGTTTTTCAAAACAGCTTTCGTTGTTTTTTTCCACAGCAGTTTCTAAATCACTTCTGCAGAATCTGAAGAATCCCGAAGACAACATGATCGGCATAATAGTAGTCTTCACAGTTGATACTTTTGTCTAAGGAAATAAAGGTTCAAGCAATAATAAATGGGAAAGTAAACAAGTTGGAATCAATTCTATAAACACAAGCAGAAGTTAAAGGTATTTAAGAAGCTCATAAAGCTAAAGCTGACTTTAGTTGCCTTTTGGCTGTGCCATGGTCAGAACACTTAATTACAATTCACAATTGCAGAGTGCTTGTTTAACTGCCGACTATTACTTTATTATCCTAAAGTTATAAGTCAATTTGAAAGACTATTTTTTGTAATTAATAGTAAGTTTACGTTTTGTTAAAATTAAATTATTCAGAAAATATTATTTATTAATTTGTAATTGCGATCAACAAATGATTTTGATTTGTGATTTGATTATAATTATTTTTCTGTAATTGCAGTAGTCGCGCATTATGAATAATTCTTCCGTCATGGACAAAATCGTCGTCTTCAAAAGCGGCCGCCGATCCCAATCCCAATCCATATCGTTGAATTTCGACAAGGAAAATAGTTACAGTAGGGATCGAAAGCATGGTGCAGAAAATTCTGGAATTTTGAAACAACAGTCAAAGTCTAACGAAAATTCGAAACAAACATTTTCTGGATATAAGCCACGCTTCAATTTCGTGTCTCCAGCTAAAGATAACGACGATTGGAGTTGGGCAGACTCGGGTGTTATTTGTTGGTGTAAAAATTGTGACCCCGAGGCTGCCTGGGACAATGTTCAGTGTGTTTTCAAAAATCGAGAGAAATCAACATCATCCAAGGGCATCACTTGTCATTGCAATTGTTCAGGAGCAAATCGTAGTGTTAATGATGGGAAAAACCAAAGTTTTATTGCCTGTCTTGAAGACGACGACGAGAATTACGTTGGGAGTCATCCGGTTTGAACCTGACCATCATCATCATTAAACAAATCTCATTCGTTAACATTACACTAAACATTACTAGTGATTTTTTTAACTATGGATAATTATTAGACATTTTTTCTTCAATTTTTGTTACAAACACCGAAGTTGAAATTGACTTAAATTCAGAACTTAAAGTCTCACGAAGTTTTTGATTTAACAGTTTTGCTTATGAAAGTATGAAAAGGAAAGTTAAGTAATTAGTCTGTTAACTTACAATAATTAATTAGTTGTTTTTATTGTGTTGTAAAATCCCATAAACTTAGTTTCGAGTAGAACAATAGTGCAACTTTCGACTCGGAAAATCCTTGTGCAAAGCTACAATGGAATTTCACTATTTATAAAATCGTTGTTTACTGTGTGACCTACATAAGTTACTTTGACTTGTCAAATTGAATTGCATTGAAAATGCATCGACGAATTTTCATTTAGTTTACCTGCAGTTCTAATCCGAACATACAATAACTAGCCTGAACGTTTTTCCCCAAAGGTGTTATTTAGTTGTTTTCAATTTGTAAATAATTACCAATTTTTCTTTAAACAAAAATCAAGAATTGTAAATCCCAACAACAGCAATTCACTAAATTAGATCCTACGTTAGGTAAGTTTATCGATTTAATTTTAATCGTAGTAGTTAACATTTAGGCAATCAAACTTATTTTTACGCATTGAAGCTAAAACTGATGTGTGTTCTAACAAAATTATTACAAATATTTTCAGATAAAAGGATAAATTAAAAATGCCAGACACAGTGCAATTTATCAACGAAGTCAAACACTGGTCTCGTGTTCAGATGATTTGGGACGTTGATAATGATTCCGTGACTGAAATATTGAAGGCAAAAGATGAGCCAGGGCCAGAAAAGTCGAAGGGGTACGAGAAAAGGGAGCAAAAACAAGAGCAAAACCAAGAAATGGACATTAAAGATGAAAAGAGGCAATACTCGGAAGAAATACAAAGAGGGAAACCAAAAGAAGGACAAAAAGAAAAGCAATTTGACGATCAGCCGGAACAACAGCGGAAAGTAGTCGAAGAAAATGAAAAGGAAACTCCAGCAGACGAAGAACAAGTTGAAAAACAATTATTTCAAACTGTTGGGGAAGAGGAGAAGGAAAACAAAGTCGTAAAAGAATCGTCTGGGACAGAAGAAGAAAAAAAAATAATGGACTGTGAACGTAATGAAGATTCTGCACAAGGTTTAGATAATGATAATCATAGCACTAACTTAAATTCACAAGAGACACCTGAGTCGGAAAACGTGTTGTCAGTTCAGATCAAGATAACGCAAGCCAAAGAAATCCAAAATGTTTCAGATTTATTTTTAAATCCTTTTGTCGTTTTATGCCGCTGTCGCAAATGTGATCCTGAAGCTGCGTGGGACGATGTCGAGCGTCGTCTTGTTCATGAAACTAAAAAGTAAAATGTAAAGTGTTTACTTTATTCAGATTTAAAAAATGTCTAATTTATGTTTAAATTAATATCTCGTCAATAGTCACTGCTAAGATAAAAACTTTAAAAGCATTACAAAAATTATGTTTGTTATTTTTTTGCAATTGTGAATGCACTTTGTATAATAAATTATATAACATTGGATAAGTTTAGAATTTAGATGACTGTTTTGTGTTTAGCTAAGTCCATACTATTACAGTTATAAGATATGACTAAATGTAACTAATAAGTAATTACTAATGACTAATACCCATGTATTTATTTACACTTCTTTATTTACACAGTTTAAAGTTGTAATAATTATATGACAATTTAGCAACTGCTAGTAATGCTATTACAATTTAAGTAACCAAAACCAATGAATGACTACAATTCACTCGTAATTTATTCTAAAACTAATTTTAGATTGTGCTCAAATTTAGCACGCAACAGCCTGCAAGCTAATCTTTTTAACGAACTTTTTGTTTCTTTAACTTTCTTCACGTTTTTTTTACATTCGTGTTGCACGATTGTAACCGAAACTTGCAAGCAACTCGTGTAATTAATTAATTCCTGCTTTGTTAGCCAATATTTAAATTGTATTTTTCCATTGTAATCTACTATCGTCGTTTACTGCTAATTTTTTTTTCGTTTTCATAACTCTAATTACAAGTAATTTGCTTTGTTTATAAATCATTTTTGTGAAAACACCGGACAATAAATTCAAACTCAATAGTCAGAATCAAAATGAACTCGGACTCAGAATTTTGCAATGTCAAAGATTATTTAAGCAGGTGCGGCACTTGCAATCCTCTGAGAAGCCATTTCAAGGATGTCTGCTGCCAAGATATTGTGAAACTTAATGCTAGTGTAAAAGATTCTTCAGTTACATCTTTAACAGCATTGCCGTCACAGCTAGCTTCATTGTCAATATCATCTTCCTTATCAGAATGTGAATTAGTAGAAGAAAAAGGAAACAAGGACACGGATATTATTTATCCGTTTGAAAATATTCTACCAAGTGATTACCCCGCTGAGGAATTTAGACTAGAAGATGAGGAGGATACTCAAATTTTCGTCACTCAGGGAAAGAATAAACCCCGTTCCACACAGCAAATCATACTCGCCTTTAGGATTGAGAATTTACTGAAGAAGAGTACGAAGAATAAAGCTTTGCCGATAGAATTTGATGAATTTAAAATGCTAAGAAGAGTACGGGTGCAAGATACCTCTCTTAGGTGCCTTTTGTGCAGCTGGTTTATGGCGTCCTCTAAACACCTTATTGAACTGGAGTGCGGTCACATTTTTCATGAATACTGTCTTTGGAGCTTGATGAAGGTACATGGAAATTGTCCGTTTTGTGAGGGCACTTAAATATTTCGAAAAGGAGTTGGCGGGAAATTAAGGCAAAAGAAAGACCGGAGATTTGGGATTTGAATTCCAGCGACAAATGAACTTGTTATAAATTGGTTTAATTTTTGTTCAATATTAATTTAATTATTGAATTAGTTATTGTAAGAATGTCTCACAATTATGAATTGTACAGTTAAAAATATTTTGCTGAAAATCTATTTAAAAAATTAATTGTTTCATTTGAATTTCACTAATTGTAAAGTACATAAAATTAGTAACTGCCATTTCGCAAATGCTTTGTGGAACTGTTAGTCCTTGTTATTTACAAGTTGATCAAAAGGAATTCATATTTAGTGGTAAATTGTGCATTACTAACCATGGTTTGTTTCTAATACTAACTTTTTGTACATACTATTCAATCACATCATTAAAATCAAGAATTGTCCCAAGCAAATCGGAAAACTTAATTGTGTTAGCGTGACTTGGCATCTTTTCCTTCGTTTTTTAATGATATACATAAGTTCATATCAACCTTTTTGAGTGGCGTAAGTAGGCGTAGGCCTACAACAGTTTTTTTTAGATACACAACGAACTTTAAGATTTGTGCGTAAAAGACGAATTTTTTTAATGGCGCCGATTTATAAAAGTCACACGAATAAGGCGAAGGTTATTTTTAAGTTATACGAAAACTAATGCTCGTTTTTTTAATTTATCCGAAAGCAATGTAATTTTTTTAAAATGTACACAAAAACGACGCGTTTTTTTTACATTTGAGCCGAAAAGATTTAATTTTATTTACATTTACGCGAAAAAGACGCACTGTTTAAATTCACCTCAAAACGATGGTTTTTTACGCAGGAAAATTGGCGTGGTTTTTATAATTTGCATTATAAAAATAAGATGTATCATTTAAAAATTACTCAAAATAAGATCAAGTTTTTTCCAGGCCTACACGAAACAAAATTATGCTGGCGCTACTCACAAACTCACAATCACCCTTAGCAAATAAAATCAAGTGCGACTGACTAGTGAAATCAGCATTATTGTGGTCAAACGTTGTGAATCTTTCCAGCATTTTTCCCATACACCTCAAAGACAGTTATGATATGAAAGTTTTTTTTAGCATATCAGTAGTAAATCCGGTTTCCGATTCCGCCCATTCCACTCGCACTGCATGTAAGGATTTACCCATTTACCAGTTGGTATTATTATTGTTCACCTTTTCTCAAGTCAGGTGCAGTCAGTATCTGTCTTGTGTAAAGGTTAGGTTTATATTGCTGTAGGTGATGCAATTGACAGGAATAATTTCCAAGTTTGAAGCCAACTTTAGTTCTTTACTCAGTATTGATTATTGACTTATTGCCATTTGTTCCTTACGCTCAACATGACAAGGTATTGCAGTTATTATTTAATAATTTTTTAAATAAAATTGACGAAATCAATAAAATATTATACATAATTAATAATATACATAATAATATTTTGGTTAGAATCTGACGATGCGATAAAATCCGCCTTAATTTAAATTAATGTTCGCATCGTAATCGATATGAGAACCAAAAACATTCAAGGCATTACAAAACACTTACAAGATAGCAGCAGCGTCGGCAGGGATAACCCTTTAGGCTCAGACCTAACAAAAATTTTTTCAAATACACTATACAAACTTACATGAAAAGGTTCACAAAACGGTTTTTTTAAATTAACAGGAAAAAGAAATTTTTTTAAAAACATTAATTTTATCACCCATTTGGTTGGATTACCACTAAAAGGGCGCAGTTTTTTTATTTAACAGAAAAATGACTCTGTTTTTTAAATATACAGTAAAATGCTGGTATGGTTTTATTTTAATTTAACTAACGCAGTTTTTGTCTTTACAGTAAACTCAAGCCGCATTTTTAATTTTAATAAAAATGACACAGTTCTTTTAAGCATACGCTAGAAAGACGAAATGAATTTTTTTAAAAATATACACCAAAACCAAAAATAAGATATGTTTTTAATTTTTATTCAACTTACGCAGTTTTTTTCTTCAAAATTACGCCGTTTTTTACAATAAAAAGACTCAGCTTTTGTTTTAAATTCGCACTAGATCAGATATTGTGTTTTCAGCAGGTCTATGCCAAAAAATTCTGCGGACGCTACTGCGCTAGTGTTTGAAGCTCTTGGCAACCTACTTTGACTAGAAATGTGAAAACAGTAGTTGAAAACAAAAGTTAAAATCCCTTGATATTAAAACAATGTCAAGGGATTGCATTGTCAACTTGAGAACAATAAACATTTGCAGTCGATTGGTTACGTTTTTATATTTTTCAATTGGCTTTAGTTCTATGAGTCCTAATCCTAGTGGAAGTTCCTTATCCCTTCGTTCCAAGTTATTCTTCAGAACCTGCGAAAAACCCACAACTGAACCTGTACTTGGTCAGGTTACAGGTAAAAGCTAATTGTGAACACTGTCAAACATATAATTCCTAATAACAAAGTGTTGTCCTTCAAAATGAAAAATGAAACAATCGCCTATCTTTCTTGACTCGATCTGAAAGGAAAAATACCCACATGGCTGGAGGGCACATTAATTAGAAATGGCTCAGGAATCTACAAAGTCGGGAACGACACTTACAATCATTTGTTCGATGGACTTTCAGTCCTACATCGATACCACATACAAAATGGCCAGGTAATTAACTAATTGTGTATCTCTCTCTGATAAACGTATTTATTCAACCCTGCCCCGATTTCCAGAATTTGACTTTTATTACAGTAAAATATTGTTATCGTTAATTTAACATGTAGGCAACTTATACCAGTCGAGCTTTAGAAAGTGACACTTACAAGAAGAACAAAAAGGCAAATCGAATTCTTGTTTCGGAATTCGGAACAGTTGGATTTCCCGATCCTTGCAAGTCCTTGTTTGAAAGGTTAGTGATGTTATGCTTACTACTGACTGAGATTCAGGAGCGTCACTAGGCGTGGGCCATGTAAGCCCGGGGCTACACGGGATTTTTAAAAATGCTTTTTTTTAAAATTTTAACAAAAACGCGCAGATCTTTTAAATTTTCACAAAAATGACGCATGTTTTTTAAAATTTAAACAAAAACGACGGCATTGTTTTAAAAATTTTATGAAAACAGCGGTGTTTTTTTAAAAATTGTACAAAAACGACGCATGTTTTTTTGAATTTACACGGAAAAGATGCAACTTTTTTAAAGCATTTAATTACATTAGATAAGTTGAAGATTTTTTTAGTTATACTTGAAAATGACGCTTATTTTAAAAAAAATTGTGCAAAACAGAAAGATTTTTTTTATAAAATCACATTAAAACGCCGCATTGGTTTTTTTTGTACGGAATAGGTGACTTTTTATAAAAAAAATTGCACTAAATAACACGGAGTTTTTTTAACAAAATACTGCATCTTTTTTAAAAATTTTACTTGAATAAGATCAATTTTTTCCTAGCCTACGCAAAAAAATCCTGCGGGCTCTTCTGCATGTATTATGGCGTTACCAAGCAAGGGGTCAGCTAATAAATCTCAATGCTTTTGCTGTGAGAAAGTATTTCATCGTTACCAAAGTGTCATAATTAAAAGTAACTTTTCCGACTGCCTAAATTGCTGATTTTTTGAGTGACATGCTCTTGCAGATTTCAGTCAACATTTTCGTTACTAACGGGGTCACCTCGGGATCTGACGGACAACTGTAGTGTAACCGTTGGCTACTATGGTGATCAATTGTACGCTATGACAGAAACAAACTTCACACGAAGAATCGATCCCATAGATTTAAAAACGATAGGAGAGAAAACAAGAATCACGGATTATGTTGCGGTGAATCAAGCCACAGCTCATCCGCACGTTCTGGAAGATGGTTCAATGCTCAATATGGGCAATAATTACAGACATTCTAAGGGCCCTCACTACTGCATTATAAAGGTGCCGCCAAGTTTCGATAATGAAGGTAATTAACGAAGTTAGTACTACAAAAATTGAAAAATACATAATTAAAATATAAACCAAATTAAAAACAATAATTAAATACTGAATTTTTTGGTCGTATGAAGAGACGTGTTTTAAAGGAGCGGAAATCATAGGCGAAATCCCTGTTTCCTCGAAACGAAACCCGAGTTACTATCACAGTTTCGGAATCACTGAGAATTACATTATTTTCATTGAAAGTCCACTCCGAACAGATCTTCTAACTTTGATGAAGATGAGCTTTACGAATATATCCTATTGTGACTCGATCACATGGAATCCTGAAATAAATGTAATTAATTACATTTGAACGAAAATACATACGTTTTCACGTTTATATTAAATAAGTAATTATTGATCAACGTGAATTAATTTATTATTTTTTTAGGCCCGATTCCACGTAGTTTCTATCAAGGACGGCTCCAGAATTCCTATACAATATGAGGCAGATGGATTTATGACTTTTCATCATATAAATGCATATGAAGAAGATGGCAACATTGTCGTAGATGTTGCCGGTTATGACACTGGAAATGTAAGGGACATTACAAAATTACAACGATACAACGGTAATTTATGCAAGTCTCCTTGGCAAACTGGTTTAATTTTATTGTTACTCTTTACAGATAATCTCTTCCGTCACAGTTGATCACATTAACGACAAATCCAGCAAGGGCAATGGAGCAACGGCTAGAAGATTTGTGCTTCCATTAAATGTACCTGAGGTAATTACTGTTGAATTTTTTTTAAAACATTAAATTTTAATTAGAGGTGGGCAAAATTCTTAACTTTGATATTTTTGCCCAGAGCAAAAATAATTTATGGCCAAACAATTTACTTAAAATACCAAAAATTTTCTCCTAAAATAAATGTCTATTTTCAAGCTAACAAAATGTAGGTTTTACGTTTGCAAATATAAGGAATTTTTTTCTAATTTAAACGCAACAGATGAAGCAGTTTTTTACGAGAAAACTACCCAGTTTCCTGAAGTTTCCTCTTAAATTCCTGAAATGCCTGCAATTTTCTACATTGTACTGTGCCCCAAATTTTTTGCGTCAAAAGTGTATTCTCAAAATTGTGACAATTTCCTGCTGTTTCTAACCAAAATTCCTAGAATACTTTTTTATTCCATTCTGAATTAAAATCATATAAACATAAATGCAATTCGTATTTAAATTACACCTTTATTCGAAATGGTTAATCTCATTTAGTACGTTTTTAGGATGCTTGTCCAGGTCAAAACTTGGTCACTCTTAAAAAATCATGTGGTAGATCATACTTGAGTCCAGACTATAATATCCCGTCTCTTGTAAGAGTTCACTGTGAACCCTACCACTTAACCAAGGATTGGCAGGAGCTTCCAAGAATTAATTATCACTTTAACGCAAAGAAGTACAACTTCTTTTACGCACTATCAACAAGTGAATCGAAAGAATGGATTACTCCAGAGCCTAATCTAGTAAGTTTTCTTTATGCATTTGACCAACCTCAAAAAGTCAGACAGTACATACAAACGTAAGTTCCCCCCATAAAACCAAGACGTAATTTGTGCATGCTCCCATGTTCTATTGTAAGCTTCAGAAGTTCCGAAGAAGCACAAATTTTAGCTAAACTTAATAAACGAAATAAATTATAATTATAGCTTGATTTCGTTTCAGCTAACGAAGGTGGATATTGCTAAAAACGAAATCAAAACTTGGTCCGAAGATGGGATGATTCCCTCCGAGCCGATTTTCGTAGCTGATCCCAATGCAGCGAAAAGCGATGAGGACAATGGTGTTGTGATTTCCGCACTTCTGTATAAAAACAGGGAAAAAGCTGTTGACTTATTAATTTTGAACGCCAAGGATATGAAGGAAATTGCAAGAGCTAAATTTAATATCGATGGCGCGTTCACAGGAACTTTTCACGGCCAGTGGGCGGGAGAGGAGGAAAAGATTCATATTTTCTAAAGCACTAATTATTTACATGGTACATAAAAATCTTTGCTTGCATCAATTAAAAAAAATAATGTGCCCTTTGTAGTCGTAATTACTCTAGATAAGTAATCGTTTGCAATAGCTTTGTGAAACTTTGTTTCAAGGTTAAAAACGAATATAATTACAATTACATATTATTGTAACATTTAACAGAATTTGATGGTCTTCACGTTGTAAAAAAAATTAAAAAAATTAAGTTCGCAGCAATTGCTTAAAAAGACATTTATATCGAGCGTTGATTGTTATCAAAATTGTTTTTATCAGCATTATGCTCCGTTGTGATTAGTAATAATCATTTTCGGATTTCCTTGTTTTTATCGTCATCGTCAAGTTAGGCATTAGATTATCAAAAGGTAATAACTAAAAAATACAAAATATTGTTGCCGACTAGCACCAAAATTAACTTTTGGTATTCGCTTTCATTATTGTCAGATGTAAACTTATAGATAATGCCACTCTTTCGAACATGGCTACTGACAATCATTCTGCTGGCTTCATGCTGTTTGGCGCAGCCTTGCTGGAAACATAGTGACTGCAAGTCGAACTGCTGTCATCCCACAAGTTTTCTCTGTCTATCGCTCAACTTGTGCTTCGCATATTTGGGATCGCCGTGGAAACCACCTCTTGCAAAAAAATAGGAAGTTGCTGAAAATACAATTTTTTGAAATCTGGCTAATTGGGTTTTACAATTCGAATTTTAAAATAAAGAATCATTTACCTTAGGCAGTGTGCGTTGATTTGTTTTAATTTGCATTTTTCACCCACTTTTGTTTAATTAGTGAAGATTTATCAATCATAAAAGCAAAAGCATAAATGACACGGGGGGATTATGTGTTTGCATAATTTTTTAGGTTGCAATCATTGTTATTGGTGCAGAATAAGCATAAACGTTGAGGTGAAAATGTTTAAAAACGGAAGCGCAATTGAATTTTTCCTTAGTTTTTTTGTGCTTTACGCGGGAAATCATGTTCGGATAGGTAATTTGATACAAATATTGTAAGAAAGGCGGGAAAAATGTGAAAAGGAGTTCGAGGAATTTTATAATGAGGTTAAGGTTAAAAAAATGAGTTGATTTTTTGAGATAATTTGAATTTTAGACGTGCTAGTTGAATTTAATGCCTTTGTAATTCAAATGTCTTAAAGAAAAGTGAATAAACGGACAGGGAATATAAATAAATGCTAGAGTTAGAGTTACAATCTTTAATACAGTTGTGTATGTATTAACAAAGGTTTCACATTATTTATTAAAAAATACATAATCACTCTGAAATAAAACTCAACTACAATTTCAAGAAACATTTTTCTACGATTCTTTATTTAGATGTTTTGGTTGGCTTCGGCGGCGATTGTACATCTACAAAGCACCGGTTGAATGTGAGACAGCGAAAACTTGTGGGATGACAGCATCGTGATCTGCAGTCACCGTGATTCCAACATTGTTGGCCAAAACAGCAAGAGGCTAGTGCTAGTAGAATCACTAAAAACGATAGTCGAAACAGTAGCAGCATCTTTTGGCATAAAAGTAAAAATGTAAACTGAAGCCTTTGAGTAGATTTTTACACCAATAAATAATAAAACAATAATTCTCGTAACAAAAAGTTTTTTTTTATTACCGTTTAAATGAAAAACTCAGAAGCGAAAGTGATTGTTTCTACGGATAACAAGAATAATTAATTATAGTTGTAAGAATTACTTCGAATGGGAACTGGGATTGTCTACTCTCACTTACAGATCAATGTTTAATTAATTGTGGATCAATTATGAAAAATATTTTCGCCTTCAGAAACCATCAAGTATTGAGCCAACCATGAAACATTGTTTTACAAAACAGTTTGCAAATGGGCAATTCTCATGGTTATTTTTTTCAACAAAGTGTGCATTTTCTTTTTATGTAATTGGTCATAACAGAATTTGTTTTTATGTATCATGAATGCAATAACTTCATCCAAATAAACTGACTGTGAAAAGTTTCTGTGAAGCGATATTTATATTAAAAGCTTCATGTTTATTGCATTCATTTAATAAAGTTAATAAAGTTTTATATTTAATAAAATTTGTCTTTCTCTCTCCTAACCATCAAATTCGTATCTCTGAGTTTTAAATATTTTTCCTATTTTTGACTTTGACTGACTGGCTTTTTTCAATTTAATCAAAATCACACATAGTTTTTTTCAATTTACACAAAAACACATAAGGTTTTTTCAAACTTACAAAAAAAATGCATTTTTTTAGTTCATTCAGAAATAGATACCGTTTTTTTTAAATTCACAAAAAAACATGCACTTTTAGTTTGAACATAAACAAATGCAGTTTTTTTTAAATTTACACCGAATCGATCCAGTTTCTTTAGGTGGCCTACCACGAAAAAAAAATCCTGCTTACGCCACTGGGCGTTCTTCATTCTTACTTTCGATACTTTAGTAAATCGTAAACTTATGGTTTTTTTAAACATTTTTTGACTCGCATTTATTACGACTTCCTCTTTTTAGAAACCATCAATGCAAAAAATGATACCTAAATAAAAACGAAAACAAAAAATATCTGATTCCGCCCGGGCTCGAACCGGGGACCTTCTGCGTGTGAAGCAGACGTGATAACCACTACACCACGAAACCTTGTTAGAAACAGTGTTTCAGTGTTGCATCATTGGATGTGGGATTAATGTAGTACAGTTCTAGCATTTATAATTTATTGACGTGGGTCAGATATGCATTTTGTTCTGGTGCTGTAAAAAATTAAGGTATTTCCTTTCATGCAATAGAATGGAGTAGATGGGATATAATTGCATATTTTGAACTTCTTGCAGATATAGGCACGACAAAATTAGTGACATGGAAACAACGCAAACTGTAACATTAGTGAAATAATCTAATTTTAAAGTCATTACCATTTTTTCGGTTTTGTTTCATAGCTGTACTCACCAGTGGGTAGTTACTATGGGGGTAGGAAATAGCGTAATGCCACATTACCTGAAAATTTTTAAAGTAATTTTTTGAAAGTTTGGTGCATTTGAAACCCTACTATTATTTTTCAGGAAGCAGTCTCTAGGCTTTCATAAATCTTCGATGAAGAAATCAACTTTGTACTACTTTTAAGAGAACTTTCTGAATTTCATAGTGATTTGCAGAATATTTCATATTTATTATTTTTAAAAAGACAAAAAACTGTCCAAGGTGCTAAAAAATGCTTTAGGATTTTCAAATCAACATTTTCAGATCATTGTCTTGTAGGAGCTCGAAATACTTTTACAGCT
The DNA here is from genome assembly GCA_036851915.1 of Ptenothrix huangshanensis. NCBI lineage: Eukaryota > Metazoa > Arthropoda > Collembola > Symphypleona > Dicyrtomidae > Ptenothrix > Ptenothrix huangshanensis. The sequence continues at coordinate 25,362 of JAAXYX010001140.1, forward strand.
TGTTTTATTTTATTCAAAACGTAATTATATAATGGGAGTATCACAAAAATAATTAGACACTTTTACATTACGTGGTTTTGTGCTGCTGCTACATATAATGGGACAGCTTCTTTATAGATTTTCAGCATGGTGTCTTCTTATGTAGTATGTTCGACACCTTTTTCTAATTCTGGCTTGAGCTTGACATCTTCTCGTTCTGCAGCACTGATCGCTGCATCCTATAGAAAATCAATAAGCATCAGTGGGCTCAAGTTTTTACAAGATAAAATTGCAATTGTTACCACATACCACAAAAAGGTTCATGAACATACAGACTTATTCTTAAGTCCTATTAGAATAGTTGTGTTGTTAAAGTTTGCGTATATTTACCTAAAATACAAGCTGTATTTAAACTTAGAATGAAAAACAGTGTACAGGCACTGGCCACAAAGATCACCATTTTATTTCTGGTAGTTTGTTTGTTCTATTTTTATGTGCGATTGTATTGTGCACACCTTCTTCAAAACTGCGCCGAGAACAAAATTACTTTTTCCTTAGGGTAGATTGAGCTAATTGTGATCAATTTTAATGAAGTCAATGTTTGAGCGATCCCATCACCCATATACAGCATAGTTTGGGAAAGGTGATAACAAAATTAAATACTGTATAC